>LD342750.1:188121-199434 GCA_001465055.1 Ptychodera flava
ATATATATATATATATATATATATATATATGCGTATGTATGTATGTGTATGTATGTAAAATGTAAAACACAAAAAGACATTCTACTTGACATGATAGCAAACTTTGTCATCATTAGTGTGGGCATGTGGATGACAAACGTCAAATTTAGTCGTCAATTGACAATTGATAAGGATATGAACAGGAAAATGATCACTAATCGTCACTTGGTAATTCCTCATCATACACATTTCCATAAAATGCAGGAGGACTGGATGTTGTCTTCGTACAAGTTTGCCGCAGAATCAGTTATACTTTAAAAACTGTTAGATTTGTTTTTGTTTCTAAATGTAGAAGTATAACAAAAAGTCAGACAGTTCCCATCCTTCAATTTCCTACCAAGTGATTCGGAAAGGTCCAATTTAATATTGTAAATATAGAATTTTTCCCGAACCTGGTAAGGTTTCACCTTGTATAGATATGATTACGGCACCAATTTTAATGTCATGTGTGTTCCATCCTTGCACAATGTCGAGCTGTGCATTCAGACCTTTCGAAACATTTAATGGCATATCTATTTCGATAATCGACATTATTTTATTCGGAACAAATCGGTCTTCCGTTTTCGCCGAAAATTTAGTGTCGAAGAAGACGCCGACAAAACTGTCAAAATTCTAGGGAATTTATAGCAAATATTCTGCCGAAGTGGACAAAACTAAACATTGCTCCTTTCAGATCTGAATCCAGTAATCACAGAAAGAATATACAATCTCGTTAATACATTTGTGTCATCACACGCAAGATTGTCACATCGATTTAACGTCAACATATATGCACGAGCGAATAGCTAAGTGCATATATGAAGTGAACTGGTTAAAGCCGAATTGTATACCGTCGCTTGGTGTGATTTATCATAACAGTATATTGAAATTCTGGCGTAGAATGTCAAAAACGGATTTTTGTTCAAGCTGAGAGCTCGCGCGTATGTCTGCCGTGGTATAATAAACACCTATTGCCTGGTCATGAGGGCTATAGCGCCCGTCTATTACCCGAGGGGCCGTGTTTTACCAGAAACACATCGCTATTCCCCGAGGCCGTAGGCCGAGGGGTATAGCGATGTGTTTCTGGTAACACACGGCCACGAGGAATAAAAAATAGACGGGCGCTATAGCCCGAATAAAGACCAGGCTATAGGTGTTTTATAACACACCACATGCGCATGTTGTATTGTTATATAGTTTTTAATGTGTTTTGATATTTTGTACCCCAACATTCCATCGTGACAAGTTTACCGGGCGATGTTTCCACAGCGCTTTCAGTTGTACGTGGTACCACTTTCTTTCAACAATATTCTAAGCATACCAAGCAAAATCCTTAGTTGCACTTTAATATTTTCCATCGATGAGCTGTTCAAGTTCCTGCGCTGTTGGAATGTCGGAAAATGTTGGAAAATCTGTTTTAGAGAATGCGTTGTCACCTATCCCCGACGCACAGCACGTTCTAGTCAACGCCATTGTTACAAAGCTGCAGACGACACTACGGTCACGTGACCGGGCACCTTTCCAAATTTGGTCAGAACGCTTTCCCTAGGGAAATAGCTTTTCAAAAAATACCCTCTGACGTCACTTTTGTCGATCTGGTGGGGACTAGACGTATCTATTTTCTCGTCACGTGACGTATTCTGGCCAATCGCCACACGGAATGAGCATTTGGCGTGTTATAATATGCGTTCTTTTGACACTTTTCAGACACTTTGGTCTCCCATTTTCGTCGAAAATTTAGTGTCAAAGTAAACGTCGACAAAACTTTCAAATTCCTAGCGAGTTTTAGCAAATATTCTGCCGAAGTGGACAAAACTATATATTGCTCCTTCCAGGTCTGAATTCAGGAATCACAGATAGAATATACAATCTCGTTCATACCTTTTGTGTCATCGCACGGAAGACTGTCATATCAACATCAACTTAAGCGCTTTGAACACTAGAACCGTATATACAGAGAAATAACGATCCGAATTTTAAAATGAAAATAAATATAATAAACTGATTCACAATTACATTGAGTAGCATACTTACCATCATGATGCCGTTGAATGTCACAACAGAAGTGAAATATTGCACTGTGAAAATTAATTTCCGCTGCGTTGAGAATTTATAAATACCCCGGTACATATATAAATAGATACTGTTTAGTATGATAAATTTGTCATCGCGCGACCCGTATTTCCGTTCTTTATGTATTAATGGACGCATAGCCTTTTTATACGAAGACTATCGATTCGTGTATATAAATATATATATATATATATATATATATATATATATATATATATATATATATATATATATATATAACTCAAGCAGAGCGTTATATACTTTGATAGCACTGTAATTTCCCACAGGAAAGAAGGACAGCTACATCGGAAATCCGTAGTTGATCCCTCGGCGACAACTCTTTCCTAATTGAAAATGCACAGACAGAAAATAAAGAAAACTCCGCGGAACAATATGAAAAAAAAAACACCGCCCGGCTACGTCAAAACTCGTAGTGGTGCTGTCAACATCAATTTCGACAATAACAACTTAAGCCCTGTTTTATGCGGCCACAAACAGCGTCAACAATATTGCTAGAACTATGTAACTTGACCTTGAAAACAGGCAGCAGCTAGCTGTGAATCTATGGGGTGTTCAGTGTGATTTTGAGCTATGATGCGTAACTGTGGATGAGGAAAAACCCTCGTTCGGACGTGAAGCCTCTACCTGCTCTTAGCCAACATACGAACGCAGAAACTCCTTGCTAACGTATCCGCTCTGAATTGCCATCGTGATATCTTATCGTCTCTTGCGGCCGCGAAATCTCTACTTCCTCGTTCTGCAATGTTGACGCTGGCAATGTGAAGTGGGTGCGGAAACTTTATTTGCTAATGTTGCGGTGAGACAAATCTTACAACTTAAATACGTTGTGGGAAAAAGACAAGCTGCGACAAACCATACTCTGGTCGCATACAGTCTGTTACGACTAAAGTGTTCGATTCGGTGCGACAATATTGTAGAAAGCTCTAGTACTGTTTCGGTACAAAATAAACTATATGGTGGGGTGTGACGTAACTGCAGTCGTGGCAGCACGTGTGACAGACTTGCTCTGAAAGCCAGCCTGAAAATTCGTCTCCGGGGTCACATTTCAAAATATTATCGTTAATCTTGTCTTCAAGACCCAACAGGACAAAATGGGTGTTTCTATAACACAGTTTAGAGCAAATATTGGACTTTTCTCTGGTGGCGATCCAGGTAGACATCGGAAGCAACCTAAGATGGCTGCCCTCATCATACGATTGCTGAACTGTCAACTATCATTGTCGGTGGAATTGTGTCAGGTCGGTCTCTTAGTGATGGCAGGTGACGTGGAGAGTAACCGTAGACCACCCAAACTAAGGTCTGCAAGTACCACAACCACTCCTGGGATAGAATTGGCAACCAAAAATGATATTTCAGGTATCGATGATAAACTTGATAAGATTATCGCCGAGTCACAAGCAAGAAATAAGAAATTAGAGGTACTGCAGAGCAGAATGGATAATATCGAGGTGTCGAGATGTCAGAGTTACGTGAACATGTCCAGCAAAATAAGCTTACAAGTAAACTGGAAGATTTTGATACAAAACGTAACTCAACGAGAGAAATAAACCGGTCAATTAAAGAAAGAAAACGATGATTTAAAACGAGCCAACGACGATCTAGAGAACAGAACCAGACGAAATAATGTCATTTTCTACAGTGTTCAGCAAAACGACCAGTCTGAAAGCTGGGACGTATCCGAAGAGAAAAATCCATCTTGAGGGAGTATATGAATATCACCGAAGACAATGAATTTGAAAGGGTCCATCGAATACCGAATGCAAAAAGATCAGAGGCTCGCGCTAATTATTGCCATGTTCTCCAGATTTAAAGACAAGTCAAAGGTTCTGTTTACTGCGAAGAAACTAAAAGGTACGAATGTGAGTTTAGGATCGTTTACGGAGTATTCGATCCAACCTTCAACCCTTCCGTAAATCGTTGCTAGAAGACAGTCCGCTGCTAAAAACGTACCAATCAACGTGAGCGACGCTGGGGTTTAGGACAAAAATTTATGTCCTAAATGTTATACGCCTTTTGAAACAGGACTAGTGAAACGTTCTGTACTGCTAAAGATTCTGTAGATTTTTTGAAAAGTCATGCTATTTTTATCTTCCCTGCCACAAGGTACCACAGTAGAGGACGGCCAAGTGGCGGTACTGCTGTCTACATTAGAAAATATACTATTGAGAAAGTTAAACAAAGACACTCTCATCTTCAAAATTGTATTTTTGTGCATTTAGATAAGAGTCTGTTCAATTCAGTTAGTGATATCATCTCTGCTTGTTGTTATTTCCGCCCTGACATTTGTATTGAGTGTTTTGATTCGTCAGAAAATCAACTTGTGCATCTTTATATGAAAACCCTTGTTGTTATATTATTATAGGAGTTGATCTAAATGCTCGTAAGGGTGTGGAAAATGACTCCATACTTGATGATTCCACGGATCACTTGCCAGTCGATGATGCAGTTTATCATCCATCATTATTTTCAGAGCCTCGTAAATCAAAAGATCACTTTGTCAAGGAGGCGGGAAAGGCTTTGCTAAACATCTGTTGTAATTTTGATTTACTCATTTTAAATGGCAGAATGACCAATTACAAAGAAGGTCATTTTACGAGTGTCATACCAAATGGTGCAAGTGTCGTTGACTACATCATCATGTCAGCTGGTTTATTCTATCAGGTACATTTCTTTGAAATTATTCCAAGAATAGAATCAGACCACTTTCCTGTCAACTGTTGTTTGAATTCTGTAGTGAAGATTCCTTCACTACAAGTAATACTAATGCACAGAGTACACACTATTATTTCTCAGAGAATTGTAGAAATACTATTTTGAAGTCCATAATTGCCGCAAAAACAACCCAGCAAAATGATATAAGCATTCAAGCCTGGTATGATTATTTCAGTAATCTGTATAAGGAGTGCAATGATTCTGACATTGGGGATTCATAGTTTTTATCCTTCATTCAAGAGGAAATTGAACAGTTTCATTTAAGAAATGATGATTTGGATCAGGAGCTGACAGAGTTAAATGATCCTATCACAGAAAACGAGGTTTTGAATAGTCTTAGAAAGTTAAAAACTGACAAATCTCCAGGCCCAGACGGGCTGCCAATGAATTTTTCAAATATTCAGCAAATGTAATATTACCTTTAATGGTAGAAATGTTTAACTTTATTTTTTGACACAGGAAGAATGGCCACTTGCTATAGTTATTCTATTATTCAACAAAGGTGCTACTGATGACGTTAACAACTTTAGCGGACTGTCCCTACAAAATGTGCTGGGAAAAAAGTTTACCTCTATCTTAAACGCGCGTTTAACACAATGGTCAGACGAATCTCGTATTCTTTCACTTTGTCAAGCCAGACGTGGAAAGTTATATTGTCTTTTCATCGACTTCTCCAAAGCATTTGATAAAGTGAATCATTCACTTCTATTGTATAGAATTATGTCACTTGGTGTTAGAGGTAAAATGTACCACATTCTTTATTCTTTGTACAGTAATATTAAATCCTGTGTTAAGTCAGGTAATTTAACCACAGAGTGCTTTAACTATCCAGTCGCTGTAAGACAGTGCTGCATTTTAAGCCTAATCCTATCCCGTACAAGAGATGTACGATCTTTTTTGTTTATTATACGCAGACGATGTTGTATTATTTTCAGATTCTGTGAGCAATACCCATGCCCACATCGCTCCATCCTGACGTTTACCATAAAATATCAGCCGTGATATGTTACGGTAAACGTCGAGATATGCACGATAAACGTCACCAACTTCGGCAAAGACCCTTCTATTGGGTCTTTGGTTTTCGAGTGTTCCCGAACTCCACTATCAATTGGATAGTAAACAAATAAAAACAAAACAAAATGGCTGCCGCTCTCAGCCTAGATGCGATGTTGCCGACATGAAAATTTGACGGGCTTTTAGAAACAAGGATATTGCCGCCCAGGGTAGCTGAAAACGGAAATAATATATTTCAACTTGTTAATAATATGTTATCTCGTGATTATTCCATTAAAATGTGTTATAACGTCAAGCTCTAGCTAGCATTCTACCATTACACACGGCACGGGCTACCTCCAAGCCGAACAGGTAGTAAGCGTGTGTCGTGACAGCGATGTTGCGCGCAAGACACCTGTCGACATGGTAACTCTCAAGTAAACAAACAACATGACCACCTCTCCCCGACGTATGACGATCGAGCATAATCGAAATCGACAGGGATTAAAAAAATTTGAAATGTTTTGATTGGTAACGATTGTTACAACATTTTGCCCCATGAAAAGTTTTTCCCAGCGACTATTTTTGAATCCAGTTAAGTTATTTCTTCTTATGGTGTTTTTATGACTTATGTGAAGGCTAAACGTCGTATAATTTATGAATACAATTTGTTTACACAAATGGTTCTATATTAATGCACAAGTTGAAATAAAGGCAAAGCCTCGAAAATTAAGATTTTTCCCATCACTTATAAAATTATGGGTATGAGTATGCGATAAATCGGGTATTATCCGATGTCGGGGTAATGTTTGCTTTTAGTTAGCATTCGTGCCATTTTTTCTGCGTCAGACACTGGACTTGGTCTCGTGTCTGACGCTGCAAAAATGACACTCACAGCTGATATTACACAGGCATAGGCGATAATTGGCAATAACATCTAATTGTTTCCATTCATGATATATGTATTACAACATCATGAAAACAACTTGAAATATTGTGACGTATTATTAATTGTCGCGCCAGCGGCTTACTGACTACGCATGCGCAGGTTCATAATATACTATGCGAATAACGGGAAGTGTATCCGACTAAAATCCAAAATTCTTGGGCGCCGCAATGCTTTTTTGAGTGCTCGTAAATAAACAAATACAAAACTTGAAAAGTATTATTTTAAAACCTGGTTCGGACTTTCTTTCATCCGAACACTTTATGTATGCCAGCAGTAAAGTTTCAACTTTGCTCAGTATGTGCTTTACGGCCATGATTGTTCATGTAGTTTGCCCCGAAAGACTTTCGAACACTATTCTAGTTCCTATCACCAAAGATAAAAATGGTGACATAACTGACAAGAACAACTATCGTCCTATTGCTCTTTGTACTGTTGCTTCTAAATTCTCGAGTTAGTAATATTGCGTCATATTGAAACATATCAAGGGACGACAGATTACCAGTTTGGTTTCAAATCAGGTCACTCCACCGATATGTGTGTATTTATTTTGAAGGAAATAATTTATGATTACAGAAGCTATTGCAGCAATGTATTTATTACCTTTATGGATGCCTCTAAGGCTTTTGACAGAGTTAACCATTGGACTCTTTTCAAAAAAATAATTCAACGTAATATTCCTGTTTTCATTGTTAGATTCTTTGTTTGTTGGTATAGAACTCAAGTCATTGCTATTCGTTGGGGTGCTCGCACATCGAATAGTTTTACTGTGACAAATGGTGTCAAGCAAGGTGGTATACTGTCACCTAAGCTTTTTTAATATTTATATGGACGGCTTGAGTGTACTCTTAACAATTCGAATGCAGGCTTCAATATCGATGGTGTTTTTGTAAATCACTTACTGTATGCAGATGATATCTGCTTAATTATTTCTTCTGCAAAAGGTACACAGAAATTGATAGATGTTTGCACTTGCTATGGTGGTATACATGACATCATTTTCAATAGCAAAAAGACTAACTGCATGTGTATTTTTCCTAATCACAGTA
Source organism: Ptychodera flava (assembly GCA_001465055.1). Taxonomy (NCBI): domain Eukaryota; kingdom Metazoa; phylum Hemichordata; class Enteropneusta; family Ptychoderidae; genus Ptychodera; species Ptychodera flava. Next base: position 195,934 of record LD342750.1, read on the forward strand.
GGATGTGTAAAATTCCTTCTGTGTATCTCAACGGTGTTAAATTAGAAGTTGTTTATAAGACAAAATACCTTGGTTTTGTCTTATCTGATCGCTTTAGAGATGATGACATCGAGCGACAGACGAGATATCTTTACATTTCAGCAAATATGTTGATGAGAAATTTCTGTAAGTGTACGTTTGATGTTAAATGTGTTCTATTTAAAGCCAATTGTTACCAGCTATATGGAGGACCACTCTGGAGTAATTACTCTGTGGCTGTTATACGTAAATTGAAAGTTGCACACAACAATGCTGCACGACTCTTATTGGGTTATTAAAACCGGAGTAGTGCGAGTTCAATGTTTGTATCCAATAGTATTAATAACTTTGACGCTCAAATGCGTAAGCAGATTTATGGTTTGAGAAAGCGACTTTTGAACAGTAGTAATACAATTGTACGTATATGTGTCTTACTTTACTTTAAATATGATATAGTTAAGGTTTGGAATAAGCTTTTTTTTGTTTGACTGATTGTCTCTCTTTTCAACCAATATGCAAGAGAACAATTAATTCTTCAAACTGTCTGTAATAACCTTTCACATCATTTATATGGACTTTTAAGTCCAAAACTAAGTTTATAATAATAAAAAAAAAACATGCCGTCTATAAAATACATCTCTTTTATAAGCCAGTAAGTATTATTATCCACCTTTTCACTGATACAAAATATCATTACTATCACGCCTAAAATTAGAAAAAGAGAGAAAACTGTCTTGAATATGAACGAGGGCAAAGAATGCATGCTGGGATTGAATTTTAGACTGAACGCTTTAGTTTTTAGCTTGCAAGTTGAAGTTAGCCAGTGTAGTTGCTATTTCAACGATAACGATGGCACGATACATCCTTTGTTATACACAATAGGTTGTTATCATGGTAAATTGCCATTTTATGCCCAACATTGTTCACACATTAAGCAGAAAATCTATATTTGCAGGGTCTGACGCCGTGTGCGTGTGAACTTTTTTCATTAGATGGTAACTGGACATAGTGATCGTACAAACGTATAAAGCAAGAAACAGTATTAATTCTCTTTTATCCTTTACTATTACTATTCATGAATCAATATACTACGGTTTTCGATTGAGTGTAACATTTCGAGGAGACAGGAACAACGTCCTTTGGTGTCTATTTCATCGCGATAGCATAAACGTTAGATTGAAGTGCCACTAAAGTAATTAACTGGACGCTATCAGTGTCTGTTGAACGAGAAGGGGATCATTTATTACACCATCATTTCATCATTTCTAGGAGTAAACATTCAACCGTGGACAATACAGTACATTCCAATAGGACATTTTAGTTCAAGCAACAGAAATAACGCAACGTTGAAAGTGAATAAAAATCCACAAATATCATGGACATATTTTATGTTGATCAATAAAGTTGTAAAACAGCGAACAATATAGACAATATGTTGACACAAATGTACATGACATAATCCAGACAAAATGTGTTGATAACCTGGACATGCTGTAATTTCGACTTATTTAGTTATTGTTTAGAATAAAAAACAGGACAAGGGCACCAGTCTGCAAAGACTGTCACTGAAACAGTGAAAGTTGTATCACTAAAATTTGCTATAAAGACATGGCTGAGACTCTGATCTTGGCAGAGACAAAACACCAACACCAAAACACAGTAGGTGTCTGTTAATAATCCTTTACAAGCATTTACAGGCATTTGACCACTCACGCCGTAAACACTGCGGATTTGCATTTAAACACATTAATACTAAATTTACTAGCCCATATCACAAATAGTCAGAACATGAGAATTTTACTTTCATTTTTAATATTTGAAAATAAAATATCTTACAGGAGTTGACTGTGTTTTTCACCTATAAAAGATTGGCATATGGTCTCCCCTTCTAGCGTGGTTGAACTTAGGGGGTAAAATACGACCCCTTCTACTTCTACAGACATTGATGGCGCTTTTTAATTACTTTAATGGCTCCGCAATCCAATGTTTTATGTCATCAAGATCAAATTTACACCAAATGACGTTTTTGCTATCTTCCCAAAATGTTACCCTCGATCGAAATATGTAGTAAATAAAATTTCTATCTTAATCCCTGGCGCGACACCAAAGGCTGAACCCTATGTGATTATATCTTACAATTAGTCAAACAGAATCGGATCTACTGACACATTATTAGGGTCCTATGTCTCCTATAACATAATTAAGCAAAGAGTGAACTCCTCCATGTTCGTATTACCCAACCTTGACTCAAGCCCTGAACTTGTTATTGTTTCTTGGCAACGTTCTGTGAATAAAGGAAGTTCCAAATGTCCCAGATATCGAATTAAATCAAATGTTTTCAATTAAAGCCCATTTTCTGACGGAAAGATTTAGTTGTGGACGGATGCTCGCCATCTTCGATCCCAAAAATGAATTAAGGTGCAGTGTTGAAGTTCCGTTCCCCAAACAAATGTACTTCGAACCAATAATATCGTACAGTTTAGTTAATTGTCTACGTGTTATAATAATAATAATAATAATAATAATAATAATAGTAATAATAATAATATTATAGCTGCAAGCAGCATTGGCGGGGCCCAAGCGGTTAACATGGTTTAAATATCTTGCACTAATGATATTATGTGCAAAATTCGAGCTTGAAAAAGTAGGATTTTGAACATCATCTAAATGTTACTGTACGTTTCACTTGAAATTTAATATTTTACGGAAAATCCAATATGGCGGCCAAACCACGTGACCGATCAAAATGCATTTCACAAACTTGAAAGACATCACACTTAAGATGGTATGTGCAAACTTTCTGTCAAATCGGTGTTTGTTCGGGAGAAGAAGATTTTTAAAGATTAAATCATGATTTTCGAGAAATCCAATATGGCGGCCAAACCACGTGACCGATCCAAACACCTTTCTCGAATTTGAAAGAGATCACACTTAAGATGGTATGTGCAAACTTTCTGTCAAATCGGTGTTTGTTCAGGAGAAGAAGATTTTTAAAGATTAAATCATGATTTTCGAGAAATCCAATATGGCGGCCAAACCACGTGACCGATCCAAACACCTTTCGCAAACTTGAAAGAGATCACACTTAAGATGTTACATGTCAAATTACAGTCGAATCGGTGTGTTGGTTCTGGAGAAGAAGATTTTTAAAGATTAAATCACGATTTTCGCAAAAATCCAATATGGCGGCCAGACCACGTGACCGATCAAAACGCATTTCACAAACTTGAAAGACATCACACTTAAGATGGTATGTGCAAACTTTCTGTCAAATCGGTGTTTGTTCGGGAGAAGAAGATTTTTAAAGATTAAATCATGATTTTACGGAAAATCCAATATGGCGGCCAAACCACGTGACCGATCCAAACACCTTTCGCAAACTTGAAAGACATCACACTTAAGATGGTATGTGCAAACTTTCTGTCAAATCGGTGTTTGTTCGGGAGAAGAAGATTTTTAAAGATTAAATCATGATTTTCGAGA
>LD342750.1:201451-213546 GCA_001465055.1 Ptychodera flava
GATGACATGAGTAAAATTTGAGCTCAATCGGTGTTTTGGTTCTGGAGAAGAAGATTTTTAAAGATTAAATGAGTATTTTAAAATATCCAATATGGCGGGCAAGGTCATGTGACCGCATGCGATTTTATTTGCAAATTCTAAAGACCTTGGGTCATGCTTGCTATACAAAAAATTTCAAATCGACTAGACCCCTACGTCGTCTGGAGAAGCCATCTTTAGGTTTTTGGAAAATCCAATATGGCCGCCAGGTCACGTGACCAATCAAAATTTCAAGGGTCAGGTGCACGAGTACTAATTGGCTCCTATTAGCCCTGCAAGTTTGAGAAGTTTTCGTCCAGCCGTTTAAGAGATCTAGGTGAGCAAAGAAACGGCAGAAGAAGAAGAAGAGGAAGTCAGTAGAACTTGAGCAATAACAATAGGGTCCCAGCCGGTCGGCTTGGGCCCCTAATTTATCACTCTAAAAAAGCGCTTTACATGTAAAAACATTTTAAAGCGCAGTACAAAACTGTTCTAAAAAGATCTAAAAATACTGTTTAAAAAGACGTGTTTTAAGATTAGCTTTAAAACTGCTAAAAGAGCAACATGAACGCAATAAAATGGCAGCCTATTCAACAAACGTGGAGCACAAACGGAAAAAGCCCTGTCACCATAAAAAGCTGTATTAGAAATGGGTTGATAGAGCATATATGTACCATGAACGGAAGAACGTAAGGCACGACCAGACGAGCAAATGGTTAATAGTTCCTGAAGATATACAGGGGCCATGTTATGTAAAATCTTGTATACAATACAGAGAATCTTTCTGTCACTGCCGGTATGCGGTGACAGTGACAGTGCCTATAGCCAGTAGCAGGGCAGTAGCTGTATTAACTTTCATAATTTTGACAGTATTTATGCCCAGTATCTACAACTGCGTTCTTGTTCTACTCCCTTCAGCATGTTGAACTGTCCAGTATTTAACTTGCCAGCACAGACTGTGAATGAGTACTGTGCATTTGTATTGTTGACGAACGACTTTCAGTCTGGACTCTGATTCAATTATCGCCAAAAGTGTTTGTTTAATTTACAGGCTTAGTCGACAGACTTAATATTTTGTGTTTCAGCATATTGTAGGAAGATAGCAAGAATCTGTATTTGATACATTGCATAACAATGTTGAAAAAGTCTTGAACATAATTATATCTTATAAAAAATCATCAGTACTCTATCGAATGATGCAGAACTATTAACACATTGTGTGACATTTGTACCACACCATAAGCGTTCATGGTTTGGTACATACTGCAGAACTGAGTGCCTACACATACAGCCAAGATTGGGTTTACTTTTATATACACATATAATATTTAGGCTGGGCAGAAAATATAGAATTCACTTTATTACAAATTGGCTCAGGTGATAGCACATGTAGGGCTACTGCTATATTAGTTGTTTAATTTTACATATCGGTGATATATATGCATAGAAGTGGTTACAAATAGCGCTTTGAAAACTAAAATCTTTGCAACAACGTTGAATAACAGAGACATATGTTCGAACTTGTAAATCATCACACAAAATCACGTTACATTGCTGATATTCACATCGTTTTGAATTCACCTGAACTTGAGTGGAATAATAGCATTAGAATTCAAGTCATGACATCAAACTCTACGTTCCACTGCTGCTGCGATAGAAAGTTGCCAGTAACCAAATGCACTGTCACTGATTCTGGGGATGACACCGTGTACTTCAATGGCAACATGTACAAGTTTGTGCAAAATGTGAAAGACCAATACCAGTCTTTGTTGAGATGGTCGACTCAAATGCTGACGAAAAATGATACAACATACCAATTTTCTACACGTGGCAAGAACGTAAATGCTCTACTTGCAGAGAGCCTGTACGCAAGTATCAAGAGAGTCTGAAAAATGTTTCCGCCAGTTTGCTATAAATGCTGGCGATAGACATATTGACGAGATAAATATTGAAAACAGTAGGATCAAGAGAAGTGTGACTGGTCCTCACTGGTCACTTTCTGTGTTGGGAAAAGTTTGAATGTAAAAAACTGAAATCATAAAATGTGACCTCATACATAGTGCAAGAAAACAATAGACGAATAAGTGGATGCGTTAGTGAATGAAATATATTTCACTGCGGGATAATTTAGAACACGGATGAAGACTACTACTTGAATGTTCTATTTGACTATCTTGAAACCAACGACTCATTAATAACCATTTCGTAAGATACATGTAACTAAAATTGTTCATCGACAAAACAAGCTAAGAGAGTGTACAAGAGATTTTGTCTTGAAAGCATTGTATCTTATGAAAATTCTTCAGTTCTCTATCGAAAGATGCAATATGATTAGTATACTGTATGCCATATGTCCCATACCACAAGCATTCATATTTTGGTATGAACTGCAGAGTTCAGTGCCCATATGTATTACATATATTTATTATATTATTGGGTGAAATTTTGCGTATACGATATTTATGCAAAGTATGAAATATAGTGTTCATTTTATCATAAACTGGGTTTAATGATTACACATGTAGGGAAGTAGTTGTATTTTTGTTTTATTTTACATATCGGGTGATATGTGGTTACAAATAGGTCGACTGACAACAAAAGAGATTATTTTCAAACAGTGCAGCAAAATGGAACATTTTGAGTAGATACATGTGCATAGTATGAAGAGGTACCTCCATCACGAAAACCACGACGTTCCACGAGTTCTTGATATTTCAAAGGCTTGCATGTTTAAGGAGTGACATTATTAAACAAATGCACAACGTTCAAACAAACAAATAAATAACAAAACAGAGTCAACAATTAAACAGCTTTGGTGCACCAATGCACCAAATTTGTTCAAACTGTCTTGAACCAGTAAAACGCCCGGGCATGATGGTATCTCGGCCGAGTTTCACAAAACCTGCTGAGTAAATGCTATATTAGTGAAAAATTGTCCCCCTCGCAACGAAGAGCCACTTTCAGACTTATAGAGAGGTTTGTAATTGGAGACCTACTAAGCCTTGTCCATACTGATCATACAATCCTAGCTGCAGCTTTATCCACAAGGTTTCAAACTGTACTCCCATATTTTAATTGGTTTTGACCAAACTGCTCACATCAAAAGGAGATACACTGCGCAAAATATTCGTCTTGTTCAAGACATTATCGACTTCATTGATGATGAAAATGTTGAAGACGCCATTCATTTTTAGGTTTTTCAAAAGCTTTTGTCACACTTCAGTTTTGTGTTTGCATTCCTCGAGAATTTAACTTCGGAATCTTTGTATTAACACAATTAAAACGATGTATAGTTACTGCGACAGCTGCGTGATTGAAAATGGCTGGTCTTCCTCTTATTTTGTGCTTAATTGAAGAATTCCACATGGTTGCCTTCCTTGGCCCTGCTTTTCCTACTTGTCCTTGACATCCACTGTACTGAAGTCAATATTAATTCATCACGTTCTCCCAATTTCACAGAAATGAATATATCTGAAATTGCTAGCGATATCTAACTGTTTCGACGCTGTTTCAATTTATAATGCCACTGACGTGTTTCAGACTTATGGATGGGTGTCCATCCTTCAAAAGAATGTGAGTAAACCAGAAGGACCGTGGCTGGGTATTTGAAAAATAGACGTGACACACCAGCTGGTTTGAAATGGAATCATCGTCCAACAAAATCATTAGGGGTTAACTTTGGTTACGACCGTTTAAAGTGTTTGCTACTAAACTTGGGAAAAATTAAAAGGCTTTATACCGTTTTGAATCTTTGATCATTGCGAAAGTTAGTCTTTATGGCAAAATCGCAATCATCAAACAATCAATTCTTCCAAAACTGTTTTACACACTTTAAATCTTTAAGCCGTCCATCAGGCAATTTTTAAGGTTTTATGGAAAAATGGGCCTGACAGAATGAAAGGACTCACACTCATTGGTCCCTATGTATGTGTAGGTATAAAGATGCTCGACATCTTTATTTGCCATTTATGATCATCCCGCCTTTCATGGATTCGCACATTGTGTGATTCAACGACCACTTGCTGGAAAGTTTTGCCGTTGCGATGGATCAGCCTTTACCGAGCTAATGATCTAATTTTCCCTTTCAACTTCAGAAACTCTTCCATTTTTCATATTTAGATAGAATTCCGCGTTTTTAATTAACAATTTACGCTTGGAACGAAGCAGGTGTTGTTTTCATATGCCAAAACCTAATCATCTAGTAATCAAATAATTTGGGACAATATCGACATTTCTAAAAAGTCTTGGGCAAATTATCTTTTATCCACACTGGATTACTTTGAATGTTATTTCTATTAATGAGATATCGATGACCATGGCGACTTTCTTTCTTTCTTTCTTTCTTTCTTTCTTTCTTTCTTTCTTTCTTTCTTTCTTTCTTTCTTTCTTTCTTTCTTTCGCCAACAGTGTTGTTAGAAAAACTAAATACTAAGAGTAATTGGATTGTGGAAAAAACTTTTAAATCTCACCCCGAAACTGTTCAAGTGGAAAGGTAATATGAAAGACATCCGTCTTTATCAGAGGCGTAGACAAAAAGAATTTGTATTATGTACATGGAAAATGTTTTGCTCTTTGGCAAGGACTGACTGTAACGCCTAATGTTTTGTATTACATTTTTGTTGCCACACGTTTCATGGACACCTATTGTGAAGACGTGTGGAATCGTCATTTTAAGACGTACACTCCGATTTAAAGGAAAGCTATTTAAGTAAATCTCTCTCTCTCTCTCTCTCTCTCTCTCTCTCTCTCTCTCTAGTTTCTGAATTGTCTAAAAATTGGAAATTGTTGGGACCGTCTCAAAATTCTATTTGGTGTTTTCGATATTAGCTCATTGGCCTTCTTAATTTACCCATATTTCGATTTACAAACTTAATTAACACAATAACACAATAGTGTTTTCTCTCTATTGGCAAACTTCAAAAATGATCCAAATATCCCTTGATCAATGATGTGCTTCAGTTTATTCTATAAGTATTTACTCTTCACTTATCATATTAAGAGAATTAAAAAAGACGGAATTAAAGCGAAAAAGCGGAATTAATTAGAAACGTCCAAATGTAATAAGTGGTTTAAAAATCCAGCCCAATACGGTACCAGGACTTATGTCTAACTATCAATTCAAAACGGTCGGTCAACTTCAACACTGCTTTCCTGGCACAGAGATTTGTAGGCAACTAACTTTACTAAACTTACAGACGCAGGCTGTTTCTAAAATCTTGCGGATAGGAAGTAACGGACGCGCACTTTAATGAAAACGTGACGGAAAACTCCTTTTCTTCACACAAACGTGATATAAAACTTCGCTTTTGAAATGGCAGTATATGACACATTCTGTCAAGTAGCCTTCTTTCTGTACGTCTCCGTGGCTTTGAGCTGGGAAGATATTGACTGTCAGCTAAACATATGCAATCCTTCAAAGCAGAGTGAATATTTTACACCTTCACTCAATTATTCCAGGCGTCGAGTGCGTTCGGTCCTTTGCTTAAATATCACCTGTATATGATATGCCAGCCAATGTTTTCTATTGTGCTAAAAGCAAAGTGTTCCACTTTGCATGAAATGAAAACGTTACGCGCAATTCACACTTACTAAATCAATTCATCAACAGAAGTAGACTTTTTAGATGAAAAGAGAGAACCTATTTCTCAAGTGAAACATACGTAACGCATTTATCGGATATGGAAATTTATTAAACTATCACATGTACACTACATAAGCATACTATAAGTAAGTTTTGGCGATCTGAAATGGTAAAATCCACAAGTAAAGAGACTACTATTATGACAGGTAATATACCATGGTAAAGAAACTCTTCGATATTAAAATCTACAAGCTAAATTCAAACGATGGTAACAATTAACCATATTTATGATAAGAATATTTTGGAAAACACTCACAAAACGAAAATGATCACATATCTTTGAAATTACTAAATGTTATTTTTGTCTTCACTAGATAGAATATATAACTCAGATAACAGAGACGTTTATGATATCACGATAACATACAGTTTCTCTACTAACAATGAACACTTAAATTTAAAAACACTCTGGGTACTCATAAGGAGGGAATCTAACAACGCTAAACATGCCGTCATAAGTGAATACTAAAATGATTTATGCACGCAATGCAACTAGGTGCGGCTCGAACATTTTAAAAGCATCATCTACATACATGCAAGAGGCACACAAACTATACAAACCATATCTACAACATTATCATCTAAGAATATTAAAATGTTCTTGATAGGTACACATAGTCAAAGAATGTTGCAAGGTCAAAGATTGAGTTAAGGTAAAACACAAGGTAGTCAAAACATTTCGCTATAGGTACACATAGTCAAAGAATGTTGAAAGGTAAAAGATTGAGTTAAGGTAAAACACAAGGTAGTAAATACATTTCGCTAAGACATAAAACTTAGTCTGACTTCGAATGTTTTTCTATGAAAAACTTTCATAAAGTCCTGAAAGATAGATGTTAAGTTAAGACATAAAACTGATAGGGTGCTTTTAGTAAACTGTATAGATTACAGGACATGGTCGTTTAATCGTGGTCAACGTAACAAAATACAGGTCGTTTATCCGTTTCTCGCGCCCATTCCATGTGCAAACTGGTCATTTATATAATTCCTCTTTTGATTGAAGCAGCAAACAGTGTCATTTTTATCCTTAACTGTGCTTTGTTTGTTACTTGACTACCGTAGCCACTCCAAGGACAATCCACCAATCCTAGCCTGATAAGAGGTCTTCCTAACGACCTTCAATACAGACTGTCATAACCCTAGCCAAGCCAAGCCATGGTAAAAGCCAAGCTTTACCATCCTGCTGATTCCTTCCGTTATGCCATCGTCCAAGAAGAAATCGCCACCGCCATCACAACCTTCGGCCCATCGATACACTCCGCAAGAATAAGATACAATGGACATCAGCCACACAGTCCAGCTCATCAGCACTTCCCCATGCTCCACGTCCATTGCGCATTCAGTTACCGGCATCCTGTTGGTCGTGATGCCGCAAATCATGGAGGCAATAGAGGACCTCTCCATGACAGCAGAGAATGTTTTCCGCTTCACATTGGTAAAATGGTCTGCCATCCGATACCCCTGTTGCCACGTCAAAAATTAACGTGTCTACACTTCTAGATCAAGAGGTCACCATTTCGATGGCAGTGCCTTGTGGTGCTGCCCAACCATTGATACACATATTCCAGCAGCAAAGATGGCAGCTGCAGTGGCCGCGTGACGATCAGAGCAACCAAAACAACAACCAATCTGCTCAGTGCCTATGACACTGGGTGCAGGCATGCTCAAAATGGAGGAGAATCCCTTCCATAATCATTCAGTTTGATGATATCTTGGCACGAAAGTGCCTCTTCATGGGATTCCTATTGTCATAAATTATGACCTACACTTGCCTTAGAGACACGGTTCTCACATATCATTACTCCTCGATCGAACAACTTCATATTGCCTAGCCGTAGCCATCCCACTTCTAATTGTCCCGCCGATACACAACGAGCACTGTGTACTGTCAGTTAAGGGCATGCATATCGATTAATAATTGCAAGCCTCATCACTTAGCACTTCTTGCTTTCCCTGCACATATCCCAATCAGTCGATTTCACAACATGTCTCTGCCCAGGTAATTTAAAGGAGACACATTTGTTACACTCATTTGCATAACTTTGTGCAATTCATCATGGCCTGTTTAATCTACAATTAAGGATAATACAATCATGCTGCAGCATCACGCACTTAAGCGCTCAATATCTTAATTTAGGGAACTCTTCACACGAGCTTTGAGTCCTTGAAGAATGACACACATTGACCCTTACACTGCATCATCCACATGAACTAAAACAGCTATATGCGCAGTTTTCATCTGCGGTCTCAGCTGTGGCCGTCGATCGTCCCATGTGCAGTTGAGACGACACTTTCAGTGGTCAAAGCATTGGGAAATCACACCTCGCTTCCTTTAAAGCTGGGTTGGATGTCTGGCTCAACGCATTTGCTGCTTTGGGTGGAAGGGTCACAACCTTGGCCTGTAGGAACACTTCACCCATTTACATTTTGAAAAGCAACGGTCAACCAAGAATAAGTACCTAGGCAACATGGCACTAGAACACTCAGCATTCATCTCATTTGGAATGATCAATATGGATCAACATGCTGTTCCGTGTCTAGCCTTGTCGCTTTCCCTATAGGGCATACGATCGGATGAGATCTTACCTCGAACGCTCTGCCTCACGCAGAACATTACTCCTTAGCCAATCAGCTGGACATACTTCGGCCGTTCCGATCTTAACTCACATGTCTCCATAACAGAATCGTGCCCCGCCCCTGGTCAGCCCCCTGGGCTTGCATGTATATTCCAGCCATTCAGTTTCATAGTGCAAAAAAACACAAAGGCTCAGGGTTGCTATTGTGGCTTAGGGCACTGGCCCTTGATATCTTCTGTCCGCCCGATGCCAGTGGGCTTTTTGGGGTACGCCGCAATAGCTGTCTTCACCTGTACCTCCATGCAATCCGTTAGCAGGACTGCAGTTCGTATGTGTGCCATGTTATAGTGGCGGAGCTCATCCTTCATTCTCTTTTTGTCCTAGAAACCTGTGTCTCTGTCGTGTCGTGTCTCGGCGTTAACCTATAAAATGTAGAATGGTTACTGAACAACGAATCTAGTTAAATATGTGACAAAAGACAAGGACAAAACAATATATCAGAACCAATGTTTGAGCCTTTTTGAAGCCCGAAGCAAAAAGATTAAAAATTGGCAATCTTTGATAAAATTTTATGTATCCAAGAAATGCAATCACAAATTCAAGTGCCAGTGAGTTCAACTCTAATACTAGGCTCATCTACTTTTCTTTTCTGTCTAGTAGGTTCCCAAGGTATATGTAAACTGAAAATCGCTTGATATTCAAGAATGGTGTCGATTGATTTATGTAAAAATACAAAATCAAAATACATGCAGCTTTACTGAAAGATCATCATGAAAATAATCATACATCTTATTTTTAGGACATAGCAAAAATTTGTAATTACGCTGAACAGCTTTGGCTTATCAAAATAAACACTTTCCATAGTTTTTCAAACAACAGAGGCATACTGTGGTTCAGTTCTGACCGAAACCTCTTAAATCATGGGCAAGGCATTCTCAATATTTTTTCCAAACTCTTCTCGGTCACTCAAATGATTAGCGACAGCATTCCCGGCTTTGATTTGGTACAGTGAGTCATATACTTTATCACTTTATAAATTTAAACAATTTTGGGACCAATCCTAATGGGTGTAGCATGCTAGCAGGGTACGCTTACCCCTTACGGACACCTGGTACCACTACTGTCAGTGGTTCATGGTCCTACATAACATTGTAAATCAAAAACATCCCATGGACCTGGTAATGAAGTACCTTGAATGAAAATGATTATTGGACCAGTTTAATGTCTTATTTCCAACATCTTCTAAACATACAACGATTTTTAAACTTCGGTAATAATAGAAGAAAAATGGGTTGTAAAAATTAACTTAGTGTCCAGTGTCAATAAATCATTAGAACTGTGAAGTGTCTTTAATTTGCGTGCAGTGATATTGTAAAACTGCCACTCGGTGAAACCTTCAAAGAAGAACGAAGAAGTACACACTCAGTAATTTTTTCAGGCCATTATGATATTTGATATACACCATCTTATACAGTTGAACACTTATCAATAACCAATAATGATTGTTGAAGTCAGTGGTAGCATAAGCATTATATTCCTATTGGTTTAAGCAATCACGCTCAAAAGTATATAATCTAGATACTTTCACAGGGAGAGACGATATCAAATATAAGCTAAATACATAACAATCTCGGGTTCGTATTTTATGAAAATAACTATCTACATGAACAGTATACTATAAACATTCATGTAGCTAATAAATCGACAAGCTGTGAATCAACTTTTACTGCATAGTCCTACGCATATATGTAAACAAGACGATACCGGATAGGAAGGATTCAAATTAAAAAGCATTAAGCTCATTCGTATATGTGTTATGATCAGAAAAATGTTGATTTTGTTTAAATTGTTAAATAAAAAAGTCTTCACCACTATCCGTATTCGAGAGTAATATGAGTGAATGAGGAAATGGGGTAGCTAGTTGCAATGTTAATCATTTTAATATATTTGTGCATTTGCGACCATATGTGTCCTAAGCATTATATGGTCGAATGTAAAGTATATTTCCCTTTCCAATTAGCAATCGTGTTAAATTTGAAGAGTTTGCTAGCTTTGTCTTGGAAATGATATAATTGCGATGTCTAAACATTAGCATCACCAAGTCACGCAGATGAAATATTAATTACCGAATAACCTATGATTTGTTATTCAATGAAACTATGCATAAAAAAATTGTGATGTGAAGACAAGAATGGTCACTACGTTGACTTTAGAAATCTCAAAATGATCAAAATTGCAGCAGTTATTATATATTATCATATACCCATGCCCATATTGCTACATCCTAGTGACCTTCAACGTAAAATATCAGCCGTGATATTTCACGGTAAACGTCGAGTTATGCACGATGAACGTCATCAGTTTTAGAGTTTTCCCGAACTACATTAGCAGTTTGTTGGTAAACAACGTAAACAACAAAATGGCTGCCGCTCCCCGCCTGCGAAGCGATGTCGCCGACGTAAAAACTTGAAGGGCTTCGAGATACACGGGTATTTCTGGTTGCAAAATACGGAAATATCACGTTGAGTCTTGAAATGTTTTCCCATGGTATTTTTTTGGTCAAGTTCTAGCAAACATTCTGCCGTTCGCACGGCACTGTGCACGGTCTCCACCGAACAGGTAGTGAGCGCGTGGCGTGACAGCGATGTCGCGCGCGCGACGACTGTTGACATGGCAACTCTAAAGGTAAACTAACAAAATGACGTCCCCTCTCCGCGCGAGCTCCGTGCTGTACGACGATCGAAATCAGGATAGATTTAAAGCTGAGCAGCTTTTGATCGGTTACAGTTGTAATAGCATATTGCACCTTAAATGTTCCTTCTGTATGACGATTTTTGTATCCCGGTGTCTTTCTTCTTGGGTTTCATTGAGATATGGACGACTTGCAGCGATGTCGCGCGTGATATTGACATTTTCGTCGTATGATTTATGAATGGAGTCTGTTCACATAAACATTCTGATATTTATGCACAAGGCGTAATAAAGTAAAGCCTCAAACTTAAAGCTTTTTCGTTCTATTAGTAAAAATTCCCTAAGATTATGGGCATGGGTATATGATGAATCGGTTATTACCCAATATCGCCTGTTCCTTGTGTCGTATCAGCATTCGTGTCATTTGTGCTGCGTCAGACACTCGACTTCGTCTCGTGTCTGACGCAGCACAAATGACGTGCTCATGCTGATACGACACAGGAACAGGCGATATTGGGTAATAACCTCTAAGTGTTGTATATGTGAGACAACAAATCTATCTCTCGTGTTGCGACACTAATTTTAGCCGTCACAAGGGACTACAAAGTTAAAATAGTCACTTTAACATTAGCAACCTCTATCTGTTTGACTACTACATACTACACTATTTGAATGTTTGCAAACATGAATGTATGTTTTTGTATATCAAGTAAGAGTCGCTTGCGGCTTTATGATGTACATATTTGTAATGCATGCATTCACGCATATATGTATACGTCAATAATTGGGACGACATTAAAGCTTTACAACAAGCAAGGCAAATGTTATGGATCAAAGGTATGGTTTTATATATTTTCTACCCTGGGTTAATAGCTCTGTTGGTGGAAAGATTTGTCCCCGAGGCTGTCTTTGGCTCAGTTTAAGCGATGTCCTCATTGCTACGATAAAGTTTGCGCGCGATGTGTGATAGTGAGTGTACGAGCGTGAGTGCTTTAGAATTCTACAACGTGTGGAGCGGTCACAGTCAGAAAAGTGTAATAACCTAGCCCGGTTATTGAGCACTCGTTTTGAGAGTGGGGATTTGGCCGGGCGGTTCTGTCTGTTGCCTCTCCGCTATGCGACTTAAAGCAGTTTGTTGTGAGAGTTCGGACCCAATTGAAGACTAGCCG
>LD342750.1:223654-256605 GCA_001465055.1 Ptychodera flava
TGTAGGTGAAACAAGGACTTCAAACGCACGATGGTACAAACAACACCACAAGTGAAACGTACACATAGTATACACGCGTTCCTACGTTGTGCCCACCCGGGCCACGCCATTAAAATATGACTGATAATGCTGGGTAGTGTTAATTGGGTCGGTAAACAGTCAATTAATAGTTTAATTGACTACCTGGGTGATTGGCAGGTCGTGTCTAACGACGCATATGCAAAGCAGGCCAAAAGACAAAAGCCCCCAAAGATATTGACAGCTGGCCAGGGGTCACCATGAATACGTAATGACGCTTCACTACGCAGAAACTGCGTAGTCAAGCCCTTCTTAACCGGTCAAACTCTCTTGGCATTTTCCCTCATGTCCGAACGGAAATAGGAATGCACTGGCAACATCCGGCGTAAAATTTTAAATGGCAATTATATTAAATTTACTGTTGAGAAAGTCTGTGACTTTTACACTGGGCGTACAACAAACAATAAATACGGCGGAACAATGATACCAATTTTTTTTTGAGATTCCGGGTAATTTTTTCATCGCGACCACCGGTGAGACTGAGTCGTCAAACTTTTACGCCTGGACAATTGGCTTTGAATTTGCAATTGCCCCCTGTGCTATTAGTAAAGACTAAAAACAAGTTTAAGTATCCCCGTACATCAAGAAGCTGTTATAACTAAAGATTATGACTAAAGATTCGAATATCTGAATCTTAACTTGAAAGCAGCTAACGTAACTCATGCTTCCTTGGGCCGCTGACTTTTGCCGTCTCATCTCAACATAACTTACCTTACAATCACAAGAAAGTTAAGTCACGTGTGTCCTCAAATTGATACATAATTCCATCAATCATCAACCAAAGAACTCATCAAAGACAATGGTCGAGACAACGGGTTCAAGAACGTTCACTAGGAGACAAGAGTGTCGCAGAATTGCTTTTATCTCTAGATAGTTTGAATTGACAGTCATGTCCCAATGCATGACCAGATTTTCACCCGTTTTACACCTTTTACCACTTCTCAAATTCAATATTATATATATATATATATATATATATATATATATATATATATATATATATAATAGTATCATATTTTATATAAATATATATATATATATATTTATATATTTATATTATAATATCATATATTATAGTTTCAATAGCTTTGATTTTATAACGGGGTTGAAATCGGCAACAGAACCGAATCGACAGCTGTAGCTGCCGATCTCATCCCGGCAAAGTGCGTGCAGGGATGAGATTAGTCTAGAAAATCTAAACAGAGTATTTTTGCCTTCGGGGGTTTTAGGCCTTTGTCCATAAGCAAGTCTATGTGATTTGGATGTTGGTCAGGAACCAGTGACATTAAAGGTTAGGATATTACATCGGTCAATTTAGGACAGATTATCGAAGATGAAAGTCATTGTTCGAGAAAGAATTAGTAAATATCGATTCATAGACGAGTGAATCGAGACTGTTTATGAGTTTGTCTATTTGGAACAAAATATTTCGATTGACTGACACAACTAGAAAGAACATTTTAATCAATAAAATGATTCATCGCCTTTCCTCGATATACCCGTTTTCGTTTAAAAATAGCGTCCGAAATCAGTATGGACAACCGGGTTTGCCTCTGCCGAACTGGCTAACACATGGTTATTTTTTCAGCTTTTATTCACAGTTTCACTAAACATATCGCCAACTGTTCCTTTTATTGCACGGGGCAGGTCTATGTTTGTAAACAACCAGTAGCATGTGGTTTAGGACATGATACTGGTCAAATTAGGAAGGAATATTGATGATGAAAATTAAATTCACACAGAGAAAGAGTCAGTATAGCTCAAGCGTGATGAGGGGATGGAAAGAATTCAGTTGATTTACACGATGAGAAAAAAAGTAGGTAATTTATTCAAGAAAAATACTAATTTCAAAGCCAGAGACTAAAGGGTTGTTAAATTGAATAGCTGTACTTCACGCTTGGACTTTACGCTAGGACTTCACGCATAGTTCTAAGGTGGAGACTAATATCTACATGGCAAAAAATTAGTAAGATCGTTTCCCATTCGGCAAAACTGTTTATGACCAAATGAAGACTAATCTGAAAGCTATGCTTTTCGCGGTTCCACCTTTCTGCATTTTTTGTCCTGACTGACTATGGTTCGACGTAATGGTAACGATGTTGCTTTTTTCGATGCCTTGAAATATTGTTCATTTACCGACTGAAGGGGTTTTTTTAAGGCTAGGTCAAAAAGAGATAAAATCCCAGTTTCCGTCGGTGGTCGAATTTATACAGATAAAATTACGTTTAGAGAAAAATTAGGGTAGTCGAAAGAATTGTCAACTTGATAGGGTTTTTAAGCTGCAAATATTGTAGCCCTCGGGTCGTGCACCACCATTTTCTGTCTAGTACTGGCCGGTCGTTACACATCTAACAAAGGGCGTCGCACGTCCCGTGGGCTACAATTATTGCAGCTGGGGAATAACGAAGTGGTTTATTTGGTGTCATTTTGCTAAAGGACATTGCAGTGATAAGTTCCTTCGGCTGCCGTTCTTGTACGAGTATTGCAGTAGGTTCACAGCGTTTAGCCGTCAACAGTATAAGCTGCCCCGCTGCATACGCGCGTTACCTACAGAGTGTAATTGATCCCGTTTTCATCGCAAATGTTTGAGCAGTTACATCACCGCACGTCCCGGAATGATCGACAGCTGTTTGAAACAGGCAACAACCGTTTCCAGTGTACGCTAACAGTGGTCTACCGACGATTTTCCAGTAAAATATTTTCTTTCAAAACCTGTGTACTATTATAAGGATATCCATGTGGCCGACATTTTTACAAAAACAGACGTGTTCGTTTAGACCTTTCTTGGCTTGGCTGAAGCTCGTTTAGGGCGACTTTAAAGGCATTCTTCAGGCGTCAGATTGTCTTGCCAGGAAATTTACTTATTATTAATTTCAATGGAAAACAAAATGATATGACACATTCATAATCCTCTTACAGACTAGGACAAACTCGATCCCTGCGAGCGAATCCCTTACCTTTAACGGAGCACCAGGCTGAGCTGTTAGCAGTTGCCAACCACTGTTTATGAATCTCTAATAAGTTAGGCGGCTTGTAAAACCGCGCAGAGGCCTTTAATTATGTATGCTGTCTTTTTTAGCCTCGGGTTTTCAGGTTTCAACATTTTGCTACAACTTTAGGATATTTTAACAAAGTAGGACAAGACAGACTTTCAGAAGAAATATTGATTACAACATATGCCCTGATTCAAGGAAAGGTAGTCGACACTACCGAAGATTTAAAGACCACTTTATTTCACCAAATGACGGAAATAATGAGTAACAAACGTAATCATTATGTTTGAATGGTGCCGGACGACAAAATATGATTGGCATAGATAGTAAATCTCAAAAATGCAGACTCGTAATATTTGTTGACACAATATTGTTCATTAAATATACATCCAATACATATGTCTGATCGTGGTCAACTGTTATTGCTATTAGGTTTTGAACATACCGATGACAATTCAAGTAATGGATCAAAAAACTGTTATGAAACATTATGCCATCACACTACAACACAAGAAATTGTGATTTTTTTTGCAAATTGAAAGCAAAATCTCAGGATATTCATATGGCAATAGTAAAGCAAATCATACAAAAGAAAATCAGCTTTTGAGCTTGCCAGTAGAAAAACTTTACCCATACTACGACCAAGAGAAGACTTGCATTGCTTCATTTTTCAGTGATTTCCTGGTAGACTGAGCTTGTCAATTCTCTTGACATGTAAATACCTGTGAATGGAAAATACATGGTTCTGTTTGACAACATTTCGGCCATTTTGTTATTTAATTTTACTATCTTTAGTCTCATATATGCAGATGTTTCCAATGTTTACAAAATGCTACTACAGGCAATACAAAACCTCAAATCGTCCTTTGAATGATACCGTTGAAAAAGGTTTCATCGGGATTAGTGCACTGTATAAGTGCGGTTAGGGGGTCTGCTTGAAAACTGAAACTAGCAACTCCAAGCAAATTGAAAGCTGAAATACTCCTTGAAACTTTCTAATATTGTGCATCAGTTGGATATCTTGGTGGTGCGAAATCGTCCTTTTTATCACCCAAAAATTGCTTTTTATGGAAAATGCCTTACCTCAAGACGAATTCCTACGTGTATGCATCCACGCTGGCCACTTAACCGTCCGAACAACACTGGTCAAAGCGTACGATGGAAGTGGGCGGAGCTAGATTTCTCTTGAGATTTAAATCTACATTTGAGCGACGCAGTAGCCTTGATTGTACAGATGTTGCCGCTTATTAATTGATCCCTAGCAATAGATGATCATGATACTATTTCCCCGAAATATGAGGAGAAAGTTCAATATTCATACTAAATCAACGTGGCAACCTGCATTATTTACAGATGTGACGTGTTCTGTGAATGTACAACATCAAAAGACATGGTGTATCGGATAAGATGTTTGCATACGTTTTTTAAACTTATAAGTTGGACCCAAAATAGGGAATAAACAGATGGACCAATCACAAACAGTCCCGCGAGAGCATTGCTGATAAGCTTCGATATGTTGGAAAAATATGTAAAACATGTCCTGGGACTTATATTAGTTCTAGTGAGCGTAGATGGGAATGCCTTCTCAATGGTAGACCGGTAATTTTCATCCTAAAAAACTTCATATGGATGCATAACCGACAACAAAACATAGTGTCATACGCATATGCAAGGGCGAGAAGTCGGCCTCGGGATAAGACTGGGATCTTGTCACAGAACGCTCAAACATACGCGGAATGGCCTATAAGGCAGACTGTCAAAGATTCAGTAATTTTTTATCCGATTGATACTCGCAATCTACGACACCTTCAAAATCAGTAAAGAAGTCAACAATACTTTAGGACCCATTGGAACAACCGATGGTTTCCAAGAAAAATAATTAAGGAAAGAGAAGAAAGTGATGATTATTACACCTTTTGTCTGAATGGCCACCTGAGTAGTGCATCATAAGGTCCTTTCATGACCACAAAGAATAAAGAGACGTGGTTTCCTCTACCCATTCCATCACCATTCAGATAGATCCTGACACACATCTTGTAACCATGACGACTTGTGAAAAAGGATGGGGAATAGATAGACGTTGTTCGCCCGGACAAAGCATCCTGCTGTTTCTTTGTGAAGTCAGTGATCTTCCAGACCAGGATTCCATCATATGAAGTCTGCTCTAGTGCTTTGATACGCAGATCCTGTTCAGCCAGGGCTACATCTTTCAGAGCAATGATGCGGTCTTGAGCTCTGATTTTCTTCTCAAGTGATTCAATCAGCTCTTTGTCCTGCCTTCTCTGCCTCTCCACTGTTTTCACCGATTGCGAATCTCTCTCTATTTGACCATTAAGAACTGCAACGATACCTTCATAAGTAGAAATCTTAGTTTCGATGACTACCGTTTTGTTCTTCTGGTCCTCCATGGTCTTCGACAGTCTGTTCAAAGTTGGTTCGTACTCTTTTCCAATTACCGTTGCTTCTTCAATTTCTTGTACCTTCCTTTTGACGTTCTCGATCTTGATGCCATGTTCTGCCACTTGTCTCGTTACTTCGGTGACGTCCATGTCCCTTTGCAAGGCCTCGGCATACTCAGACGTTTTTATTGTTTCATCGTAAAGCAGGTCAAGATGACGAATAGAGGCATCTCTGAGATGCACTTCCATCTTTTCCAACTCAACCTTGATGTAAACAAGAATGAAGTGCACCATGTCATGTTTAAGGGACACATACCATTAACGGCGTTTGGTCTTGCTAATGTTTGCAAGCTTTAAAGCGCGCTCTCTTGCTCATGGCATTTTGATAAGGTTTTGTAACCGTCTTCGTACTGTGAAGTTCTTAGTTATTTTCTGTTATGTATGTGAACTATGTCAATTTTATTTTTTCTGAGTGTTCAATACTGCGCCATAAGAAATACTTGCAAGCAAGGTTTTTTTAAACAGCTCCATTATTGTAAGGAACATCGAAAGCCAGTAGCCTTGTCCCTGTTCTTTATTATATTCTCCTATTGAACAATTGTGAGGTCAAAAGTCGAACAGTTAAAATCAACACGGGAAGCCATACAGATACACACATCAGTGCAGGGTTAGGCTGCATTTCAAAACGCTGGGTGAGAAAGTCTGCTGCTTTTCAAGTTTTTTTCTGCAGCCAGATTAAGATGTAGATTTCTTTTTAACGCCTGGGATTGAGCTGTTTTTGTTGTGGAGAAATTGGATGCTCACAGAGGGTCACATTGATTAGGGTTTTTGCCTATTGAAATAACTTCTTTATAAGTTTCCTGCCGAAAATCTGAAAAGTCAGGCAAGTAATATTGTTCCTTTAGGAGGCAAAGTGAGAGATATATTGGATTTTAAAAAATCAATTAAATGTTTAATCTGTCAATAAGTTTACAATGATGCTAGGTAAATATAATTGTCTACAGAAACATTGAAAAGGGAAGAGGCTCCTAATTGCAGGTATTTAATTGTGCGTGTTAAATTTGTATTTTCACGTTCCGGGTCTGTGTAGAAAATCGTCAATGTTGTGGATTTGTACATAGTTTGATGGGGCACCTATGGTGAGACGTAACAGACTTTATTATAATATAACAAGTGTTCATGTTATCCTTGTTTGTCGCTAAAATTTTGAAACATGAGTGTGGTTTCTTGACAGGTACAAAGTGTTTTTCACCCCCTGTCTCTTTTTTTCGTACAGTTTGGTTGTGGAAATTTCTTTTCATGTTTCGTCTTCTTCCAAGTCAGTAAATATTTTATGAGACTGTTTGAGATATTTTGTGTTAATAAATGGGCTGTATGCTGTTGTGAAGATGAGTTAGGAATACTATGGTCTGTTCCTTCTGTTATTTTTTGTGAGTTCACTTCTCTTTACAGTCGTTCTAGAAGTTTATCATTATGGCGATAACGAAGGATTCAAGTATCTAGGCATTGTTTGCCCAGGGATATTCGTCTAAACCACGAAAATATGATTTTTTGGTGCAGTTATTGACCAGAAGATGTAAGACAATGGCACAAAAGTCGAGTAGACGCATGGTTGCCAGTCATGGAACGTGTGACGTCATAGATATTCAGATTAGCACAACATCTTTTTGAAAAAATTCAGCTTCACCAAATTTGCTCAAAATCCCCTGAAATTTTACGTACTGATACTTGACAAACAGTCCCGGGCATCGCTTTGGTCGGCCGTGAAACAAACAATATGTTTTGAAATGGCGAGTGTCTACTTTGTAAATTCATACAATATTAAACCTATTCCTGCATATCTGAAAAAAAAATATTGAAAATTTTCTGGTTAAAGTCGTTTTTGTTTTCTCACGTGGTACAAATGCCAGTGTACCACAGGATTTCTTCAAAGATGAAACCGTTTAATGTTGCTGTTGGGTTACACTGTAAGTAAGCGTTTTCACGTCAAGAATATTTTCTTTCAGGAATATTTTGAGTTTCAATATTTTTATGTCCAGATATGTTATTTCTTGTTACAAGTTCTCGCAGGAAACCTTGTATATGGGATGCATTTTGTTGATTTTGTTAATGAAGCTTGTTGGTTTTATTTGTATTTGCAGAGACATCACCTATAAATATTTATTTTCTTAACCTGAATTTGTGCGCACTATTTTAATACGATTTTTATGGCAAGTTAAAGGTTATGTAGGAGATTTCAGCTGACGCGTTTTTGCCCGAACTACAACAACATCTTTGTTTACAGATGTTGTTGTTTAACTAGAAAATGAGTGACAGCATAATTCTCAGATAATTTAATGATGGCTTAGTAATATTAAGCTTCCTTCTCTATGATCTAATTTCCATGTTTTGTTTGTGCCGCCATACACCGAACAGTAATAGATTTGCATCCCGGTACAAGAGAAATAATATGTTTGTGTTTAGTCACATAATAGACCATATACTTTCTTTGAAATAATTGTGTGTTAAATACACCAATTGTCATCTGTACAGATTGTATGAGAAATATTTTCAGTGAGCAGAAAAGAATATACCAAACTTCTAATCAATGGATATGTGCAAAAGTGATGATACTTAGTTCTCTGTTGTTTGTAGACTCGATTTAAAATGTACATTTATATTTGCGTAAAAACCAAGAGCTACCTGTCAGCGTGCATAAACACAGTTGCACTGTAATAATACAAATCATTAAGTAGTTAGACTAGCCATTGAATTTAGCTTAGTTTTACATTTGAAGCGGTATCAATATGTCTAACAAAAATAGCTATCACTGTCACGAATGATAATATTGAAGAATATTGGATATTGAAGATCTAGCTTGTAAGAGACTATTTATGCACAATACTACACTGACCTACCTAAAGTGAAAAGTCACTTTGGAATCACCAAAGTAGAAAAAGCGAACTTGAACTCAGCTCCATGCCTACATTGAGGTGTGCATCTGTATGAAACCCTGTATGGTTCTTACCCTTGACCTTTTTATTTATTTAATATTGAGAATGAAACTGAAATGGAAGCATGATATTTCAAAACACGTGTTGAATTTGATATGCTAAAATCTTCGATCAGCTATATCTAACATTCTCTAACTGTTCAAATCATCAGCATCGCTTTAGCTTTGAATCAGTGTTGATATGGGAATTTTGCGCTTTAAATGTAATAATTATCGAGTACCTGTGATGGATATGATATAAGTAAATATTTGACAGGGACATATTTAGATTATCCTCACCATTTGTGCACATCCAATCATGCTGTACTTGCAAGGACCAATGTTCTTTGTACAGTCACCATTTACCGAATCAATGTGAATATGGTACTGTAATTTTAGAAGAAGAAAGCTGAGTAATATTGTAATAAAACTATGGGAACAAACTGATCGCAGATGAAGAATAAAGTTATCTGAACAAAGCCTAATTACTTTGATGAACCACAACGTTAGCATAAAGGAATATCAGCAAATTTGGAATTATGTGAAATTCATATTTCTCGTGATGTACACTTTTATTCAAAACTTACCCTGTCGTCAGTGCGCGTGTGCAGTGCCGCGCTGTGAAATCCAAAGTATTTCGAAAGTTGACTCAGTCGACACTCACAACAGAACAGAGTTTCCGTCAAATAAAAAAATTAGGATGTATCTACGGGAGAGATATGTGTCACTGCAAACATCAAAGTCCGTAATACGAAAACATTGACGACCGAGATCGGGATTTACGAGTTGACACCGACGGAGACCGGTGACGGCAGCGTTTGGGGCACAAAAATGCAATGACTGAGGTATATCCTGTGTCATCGAACGGATTCTTTCGCGCTCGCCAAGGTCGTAAACTTGTGTGATATTTCAAAAGCCATGGCATCTCTAAGAATAAGAATTACTGTTTTGATCGTGTCATTGCATTTACTTCATAAATATATTTGTAAATATTCTAAATAACTCCAAATATGACGGCTATTCGTCGCTAGCGCGGTGAAAGCTGTGTCCGCAGATGACCTACTTGCCTTGGCATCGGTACAGCGCGAGACACTGATTGACACTTTCACTTGACCGAAGCCGTATGTCTGATTGGAGGAGATACAATTCGATGTATCAGAATTTCAACTTGATGGGATTTATGAATGAAAGTATCTGCTAGGTGACGGACCGCTTCACTCATTAAATGGAAGTTATCCGCGTAAATAAAACACAGATCACGACGAAATTTATGCAATTTGTTACAATCATTTTGATCCATCTACGTCAAAAACAATAAGAAGACTGTTCATGTTATAAATATATAATCCTGTGGTATTTTTCTCTGTTTGACGTCATCGTATACGAGTGTTTATCGCGAGCCGTGCAACTTCGAGTCGAAGGCTCGAAGTTATATATATATATATATATATATATATATATATATATATATATAATATATAACACAATTGGAACTATTTTGTGATTATAAGATGAACAGTAAAAGTCACAGAATGTGCTCTCTAAGAGAGGGTTTACTCAAAGCATTTAGTAATTATCAATTTTTCCAGTGAAAACATCAAAACTGTAATTATTGAATTAAATGTTAAAGTAGTATTTAAAAAATTGTAGTATTTAAAGCCATCTGCTTTTCAAAAATTGTAAATTTATCCTTTTTGACAATTTTTTAAGGATCATTCATCTCATTGATACACATTCTTGAAAATGTCAAAATTAAAGGTCAAAACTTGATGATTGCTGTATTGTTTAGAGGACCGGGATGCATTTGAAGGTTTCGGGATCATATCTGATTGGTTCTTTACTATTTCAAAGTGCCTCTCTAGGCCAGTCCTTAAAAATGTTTAGGGGTCATATCTAAGTGGTCCCTTAAAAAGATTAAGGGACACATCAGGGTGGTCCCCAAAAGTTTCAAGGACTCATCTGGGTGGTCCCTGAAAGTTTCAAGGTCACATTAGGATAGTCCTTGAAAAATTCAGGGGCACCTCAGGTTGGTCCCTGAAAGTTTCAAGGACTCATCCGGGTGGTCCCTGGAAGTTTCAAGGTCACATCAGAGTGGTCTCTAAAAGATCCAGGGACACATCAGGGTGGTCCTTGAATGTTTCAAAGACTCATCTTGCAATGGCGGTTTTTGAAAGATTCAAGGTCACATTAGGATAGTCCTTGAAAGATTCGGGGACACCTCAGGTTGGTCTCTGAAAGTTTCAAGGACTCATAGTCTTAGTCATGTTCACGCTACAATCACAGTCGCTGACATCATTGTCGAGATCGGGAACAGCACTGTCAGTGTCACTCCACAAAAGACCGTGGTAACAGACATCAAATTCGTCGGAGATATCCAGTATTCCGTTGCTTTCCATGTAGTCCTGTCATTAAATAATTGGGTAATGGACGTCCTACATTCAGAATCGGCAACCTTTCCCGCTCGGAATTAGTGCAGTAGTCAAAATCCATTCGAACATCACGCTGTTTACACACTCGACTTGAAACAATGCAGAGCCTCACAACAATGTGACCCGTGACCTTTACTATGTAAATTAGCAAGGACCATATTAGTTGGTGTACGATTCAGTGTCTCGCTTAATGAGAAAAGTATCATTGACTATATCTCCAAATTAATCATGAAGACTGTATGTAACATACAACCATAGTATTTTAAATGGCGGGGAAACTTTACAGCATAAAAGAGCAACATGTACCTTACCCGAGACCTTACACAATCGCACAATCCTAGATGCCCCTGTAGGTTAAAATGGAATGTGCCATTATGAAGTGATTGTTTGCGAATAATTAATTGTTTACTGTCAGAGCAGCCGCGCGTCGGCCAGTAACAGCATACTTCAACCAGCCAGTAAATTACCATTAATCGTCAAGGCTTGCTCGTCTAAGTCGACTGAAGGTTCAGCCACTGCCCAGGTTATCACATTTATGCCGAGAAGAACATGCCTTGTAGATCTCGTCGCGTGATAAATATGCAAAGACGTGTTTTGGAGCCGGCCGATCAGTCACACATGGGAGCGATGAGGACGCTGTGTTAAGCCATTACATAATCTTAGCTTCGACCGTCATGAATATTGCCGCTGTATGTGCAGAAAGTTGGACCAAATCTTTTCAGTGATTCGTCTGCCTGTCAGCTTTACCAAGTAATGCTTGTGAATGCACAAGCTGACGAGTAAAGGTCACATCAGGATAGTCCTTGAAAGGTTCAGGGTCTCATTTGGGTGGTCCCTGAAAGTTTCGAGGTCACACCAGGATAGTCCTTGAACGATTCAGGGTCACATCTGGGTGGTCCCTGAAAGTTTCAAGGACTCATCTGGGTGGTCCCTGAAAGTTTTAAGGACTCATCTGGGTGGTCCCTGAAAGTTTCAATGTCACATCAGTATAGTCCTTGAAAGATTCAGGGTCACATCTGGGTGGTCCCTGAAAGTTTCAAGAACTCATCTGGGTGGTCCCTAAAAGTTTCAAGGACTCATCTGGGTGGTCCCTGAAAAGTTTCAAGGTCATGTCAGTGTGATCTCTAAAAGATTTAGGGTCTCCTCGGAGTGTTCCCTGAAAGCTGCAAAGACATCTCTGCACAGTCCCTAAAGATTCCAGACAAAAACTGTTGGTTTTGCCGTTAATATTTTAAGGTTTCAACAGACAGATGATATTGATTACATTTCTTTGAATCTACCGAAAAGAGTTCATTTTTAATAGAAGGCCTGAAATAGTTCAGTGATTTTTAAAAATTTTCCAGCATTAATTAGCACAAGCACAATAAAAGGGTAGTTTTATCAAATTTACCAGGTCTCATTTCCTTGTATATGAAATAAATAAATGTACAAGTCATTTTCTTAACATCTACCAAATCATTTCAAAGAGAGATCACCAAAAAAACATACACTACAGCAGAACTGATTTGGGTAGAGGTAGAAGGCCATTTTACCATCGAAAAATTAAAATTTTATCATTCATCGTTCGGTGAGAAAAGCAAATGCCTACAAATCAGCCTTGGAAAGGAAATTTGTATTTTCACTTGACAAATCCGTTACATTTAATGGGTTCTCCTTTCCTGAGAGTGCGAAAAGCTAGACAAAAATGAAAAATTTGTTATAGGTGTATTTGATGATTGTGCAATTATCAATAATTTATAAAATTTGCCCTCGTCTTCACACAAAAACACTGTTAGATTCGTGATTTTTAGATAGATTACAACAAAATGCTCAAGATCTTATAATCACAAAATAGTTCCAATTGTGTTATATGATATAATATATATATAGATATATATATATAGATATGTGATAGTATAAATACCTAAACCATTATTCTATATTGTGTACCGATAATTTCAAATGAATCTCTGTTGTAGCACAGTTCCTTTCCCTTCGAAAAATCAATATGTAGATTGAACTGAGGTTGAAGACACTCACACCAAAACTGTATTGATTTATCTACTGTTACTAGCTGAGTATAACTGTCAATAAACGAATCTCCCGCAATATTACGGTCACGAACAGACGCTGGTAAGATATTAGTTCACTTAATCGTCCATGGCGACAGACAATATCTGTGTATCGCATGTACACTGGCACACAACAGCCGTTTTATTGTTTCTCGTCCAAGCCATGCTTCAGTTTTACCTCAGAACAGATGTTATTGAGCTGTTGATATAACAATCGTTCGATAAAATCGAAGCTTTTGCCGACAAAGGGTATGTTCCGTCAAGTGAAAACTTACGCATAAATATTTTCCACTGCATTAAAACCCTATAATACTTACTGTATTAACATGGATTATTGCCTGTATTTTAGTTGAAGAGTGCATATACAGATGAATACAGTCAGTAATCCATTTTTTGTATTCAGCAAGCCTGTACTCATGTGGATTCGTGTGAATTCACGTGTATTATACTATAATACAGGCAACTTATTAATGTGAATTTATCTGAATTATCGGGTTTTCATGCAGTGTTCCATATAAAATTGTTGTCACTTTCAAACTTCTCCCTTGTGTCCACACTTCCCATTACGTATTCAAAATGATGGTTCATGAAACGTTGTCACCCTGTTTATAAGGGGTGTCAGCCGTGATTTTGTAACTTGAAAAGTCAGTTCAAGAGACCTACACCAATACCTTTTCTGTAGACAATACACCATTTGGAAAAACAAATTTTGTCGCTGTCTTTTCAGTTAAAAGGGGTCATCTCTATGATAAACCTGGTTACGTTTCACATAAAGACGACTATACAGTAGACGGTATGATTAGTGTGAATACAGTGTAGTAGCCGTAATCTTGCATTAAAGGCACAATAGCTGTATCTTTTAGCATTATATTTGTGATTTTACTTCCAAACTAAAACAAGTTAGTGGGAATGTACTCATTCAGGGGTGTTTATACAAGTATAATAAACTGTCCACTGGGACTACATGTGCAATTCTGAGCAAGATAAATAATAAACGTTTGCCCAAACATATAATGGTGCCCTCATGCAAATAAAGCAAAAACACTGTACGTCGTGCATATGTGCATTGTAATCTTCACAGAAACAACAAAGAAGTCTAATATAATGCATAGTGTAGAATGTTTTCCACTGGGACATCGTATGTTTTGTTTTCTTTGTAATATTACCATTTTTTAAAAATTGCGGGAAATCAAAATAACGGTTAAAATTTAAATTTACGTGTCCAATCTTTCGGAGGTAATAGAGTATATCTTATAAATTTGAAGAACTTAAAGAAACCCAGAGAAAATTGAAAGCCTTTTTCAGGTCAAGAGTTACAGCTACATGGGCTTTCATCTGTTAAATGTCAGTGTGTCAATGAGTGTTAGCGATGTCTTGCTAAGGACTGAAATAATTTCAAATGGTACAGTGAATTGCTTTGAAGCGTTGGCATTAGAAAAACTAGACATATTGTCTAAATCGAGGTGTTGCCAACACTGTCAGGTGTAATTATCAGCTAAGCAGTAATTCCAGTCGACCACAGAGAAATCAATTCTGCCAAAGTTGAAACATTGTCTTGCAGCAGGTCAGATGTAGTCAAAACAAGTACACCTGAAAGCAAGTGATAAGACTTGGACAGTGCTTGGACACATGTGGTGGTGTTGTTTAGACTATGTCTGACCGTCTGCTAGACAATGTTTCAACTTTTGATTGCTTTATGATCGACTCATGTTACCGCTTAGCTGTTAATTGCATTCGACAGTGTTGGCAACACCTCGATTTAGACAATGTGCCTGGTTCATCTAATGCCAATGCTTCAAAGCAAACCATTGTATTTTACAAGTTCAACTTACCAACTCTCTCAGTATATTTTCCTTTCCACAGAAGTCACATTTTATTGGAAATTTTGGACACTCTTTATGGTGTATCTGTGGATTTAAGCATGCGTGCGTGATTGATTCGATAAAAGTAAAGATGCTACACGCTAGCCCTGCAATATGTATTCATGTTTCACATCATTGGTTTGTGCAGTTTGCCTCTATTATATCAGTCAACTACTATACCTTCTCGAGACAGTATTATGAGGGAACACTCTCTATACGCTCTATTACAATAATGTTTACACGACATCTACAATAATTTAGTTATCATTTTCAAAAACCAAAGATCTTCCTTGCTTACCTTGCATCGTTATATTGATATTGTTTGATGAAAAGTTCAGATTACACACTGTTACAGTAATGATTTAATAAATGTCACGAAAATTGCTTGCGTTTTTGAAATGTAGTATGTTGTACTGAAATGAAGACCGTATTTGCATTTTGGTGTAACCGTTATCAAAATGTTGTTTTAACGTTCAACATCATTGTTGCTACAAGTGTCGATGAAAAATAGACTGTCAGTCAAATGTTGTCTGGTTTCCTAAATGAGTAATACAGCATCAAGTTCATCGCGGTCTGTATCTTCATTTCTTCTCATGAAATTTCTTTTTTTGTGGTACTCATCAATCCTTTTAGATTATATCCATATCATATTCGCTATCCGAATGCATACGCAGTATTGGAAATTTGCGGTCATTACCGTTGTGTAATCAACTCTGAAGAAAAGCTACAGCGTCAAGTTCTTGGAGGCCTTTACCTTAAGCTCTTTCCAAGTTATTGCGTCTGCGCAGTAGTCACAGATGACAATCCTCATATCACATTCGCTTTCCAGATGTTTGGTAAGATGTCCTCTTCGAAACCGTTTACCGCAACCTGCCTTGATGCATATTATAATTTCAAATATGCATTCTTGATTATGCACCTTTGAGGTTAACACACAAAACAACGCAATTAAATAGAGACATGGAAATTCCATCGCCTAATAGTCGCGCCAGCGGCTTACTGACTACGCATGCGCTTATTCATAATATACTATGCGAGTAACCGGAAGTGTACCCTTCTTTCCTGGGCGCC
Source organism: Ptychodera flava (assembly GCA_001465055.1). Lineage (NCBI taxonomy): Eukaryota > Metazoa > Hemichordata > Enteropneusta > Ptychoderidae > Ptychodera > Ptychodera flava. The sequence goes on from LD342750.1 coordinate 239,509, forward strand.
GCCATGTTGTTTTGTTTTGAGTACTCGTAAATAAACAAATACGAAACAAATTACTATGATATAACATGCCTTTTATAAAATATACCTCTTTTATTAGCCAGTAAATATTATTATGCACCTTGTCGCTGATACAAAGTATCGTTGATATAGATAAACGGAGAAAACTGTCGTGCATATGAACGGGGGCATACGCAAAGAATGCTGGGATTGAATTATAGAAGAGCGCCCCCTGTGTCAATAATTGGATTCAGAAATTGCAAGTTTTTAGACGGAACGCTATAGTTTTCAGCTTGCAAGTGGAAAGTGGGCAGTGCGGTTACCATTGCGATGATAATTATTGCATAATACGTCCCTTGTTTAACGCCATAGGCTGTTATCATTGTAAAAATTGCCAATTTTTGTCAAAAATTTTTACACGCTACAGAAAATCTATACCTGCCCTGCTGCAGGGTTTGACGTCGTGTAAGTACGTGAACTGCTTTCATCAGAGGGAAACTGGGCATAGTTGTCATATAAACGTTTATGAAGTAACAATTACAGTTTATCATGAATCAATACAAATAACATTGCCAATCTTAACCCCTGGCGCGACACCAAGGGCTGAGCCCTATATAATATTAGAGAATACTTGTTCCACCAAGGATATTCATTGATAGTCTATCACGGGTATTTTTTACGATTAGTGATTGGCGGCTCGATGTCGTCAGGTCGTTTACCGAATAACGTTCTCAATCAATATAAATACGCAATTGAAAAGTCTTCATTTATTATGAATCGTCGATCACGTGAGTGACGGACGTCTTCTTGAATGTTTGACAATCGCTCGGCCTGGGCATCACTCCCGCGATGTTGCACACGATCTCAAAAGATAGAATAGACCCAAAATCTACCTCGAACAAAGATATGCTGTTGTTCAAATGCGCAAAATCGTTTGAACCTCAATTAATATATTGCGTACACTGTAACGTCGGTTCAGGTGCCGCACTGACACGCAACGCGCTTATAATCCATTCTAACGCGACCAACTGTGAGGGAGTTGTTTCCTAATATTATTCACGTATTTCAATGAGAATATACGGGGATTACACTAGTGTATCAAAGTTTTTTATTGTTTGGATTATTTTGTTATTCGTACTTCATGAAATTGTTGATTCAACAACGACTTTGGTGACTAGCGACTATGATGAGGTCCTGTCGTAAGACTGTACTTACCAATCTTCGAAACGTCTAAGACGTGTACATTCGAAGATCAGGCGGTCCAGTCTATCCACGCTGATAGAAACCTCCACATCGACGACAAAACTTGAACACAAGGTCTTTGCTTATTTTTGCTTCCTAAAGTAAGTGAACTAGTTTCGTAGAAAGGTACGATAAGAACGGAATCTTGAAAATACCATAATTATACAGCAAATGCGTATATTTTAAAGGAAAGCTATGCTGACCTCGTAATCTTTGAATACTCCAACCCAAAGGCAGTCTGTATTCAGACATTTAACTTTGATGAGCAGCAGTTCACGTTTAATAGCATTGTCCGGGAAGATCTGTAACAATAATGTGTAAATAGGCTTTGATCATCTCGACACTATAGTGATGACAATTTACTTTAAGGAAAAAAGCATGCTAACTATTCCACATAAAAATAATATGACAAGCGACCTAACAGCCGATATAGCTCCGCTGTGTTTATGTAGAGAATAACTATTTCTGACATAAAGGTGGAAATCTTTGATAGCTCATTTCAGTGGCCAGAAAAAAGTGGCTAAAATAGCTGTAAAAATACACAATTAAAGATTTCATCATAATCTGAATATATCAGATTGGCTCATCACTAATAAGAACAAGTCAACCAAAGCTATCTGACGAGTAGTTTTTTGAGAATGAAATTTTCTGACCAAAAATTGCAAAAATTGCCCCCAAAAGTAAAAATTGCAGATTTCATCATAATTTCAGTAAAGTTCATTTAGTTTCTCTACAGGAACCTGTATACCAAATTTCAAAGCTATCAGATGAGTAGTTTTGGAAATACACATCTTCTGACCAAAAATGGCAAAAATTGCCCCAAAAATACCGAATTACAGATTTCATCAGAAATTTAATATATATTACTTAGTTCATCTATAGAAACCTGTATACCAAATTTCAAAGCTATCAGACCATTACTTTTTGAGGAACACATTTTTTTGACCAAAATTGGCAAAAAATGCCTTTAAAATGCAAATTTGAATATTTCTGCACAATTTGAACAAATCTGAAATAAATCATCCCTAGAGACCTATGTACCAAATATCAAAGCTATCTGACTGGTAATTTTGAAGAAGAAGATTTTTAAAGACTTCTTTACCCAAAACGACAAAAATTGCCTTAAAAATACAAATATTCAAATTTCACCATGATTTGAACAAATCTATCTGAAGTCACCCTAAGTAAACAGCATATCAAATGTCAAAGCAATCGGACGAGCGGTTTTAGAGAAGAAGATTTTTTTACCCAAAACAGCAAAAAATGCCCAAAAATAGAAATATGCAAATTTCACCACGGTTTGAACAAACTTACGTGAGGTCACCCCAAGTGAACTGCATATAAAATTTCAAAGCAATTGAACTTGTGGTTTCAGAGGAGAAGGCAATTGTTGACGGACGACGGACAACGGACGACGGATGATGATGGACGACGACGACGACGACGACGGACGACGACGACGACGGAAAATCAACCTATTTGATAAGCTCCGCGTCGCTGACAGCTGAAAACTGAATGCAAAAAAGTATATTGGTGCATGTTAAAGATTATCAGAAATATATCACGGAAGTGAAACGAATAATTTACAAGCAGATTTTGGCAAAGCTAGCCCTGCTGCCATTATGTTTAGTAAAAATGGTATTGACTGGTTTTCCTGAAACAAATGTCCTTCACTATATCCTCAGTACAGAATGTTTGCCATATCCTAGATTATACATGCACATGTATACAGATCAATCACGATTTGGAAGCCAAAAGGGCAAAACCAACCATAAGACAATTGCAAAGTCCATTGTGAAGCATGATACCGAATGCGTATTAGTATATCAGTGCTTATGATAAAAAAACTTGAACGCCACATAATTTTACCTTGTTTACAGTTATCTCACTGTCTGGGTCATCTTTGTTGTCACTTCCACACCTCAGACAGAAATGACGTCCAGCGTTACTGTCATGGAATAAAATACAAAGTGTTCAGAAACCGATTGAAAGTAGATGCGAGGGGTATGGGGATAAAACGCTATTTTCATATTTTCTCGCAACTCCTTGAACACCTGCTGTTTTGGCAAAAAATGAAGACCCTTCTTGCAAAAAGAAAAAAATTCTGTGACACTTTGCTCACATTTGTTTAGATGTGGCAGGCTCGTGTGAGAGTATGTGTGACATTTAATAGCTTCCGCACAGAAACTAATCGCAATCACGCCAATCCATAATCCAATGACATTGGGTCAGAATTCGTAAGACAATAGTTGTAAACATAGACACAAAACAGCACAGAACAGACAGTAAATAGACGGTACACAAACAAAGTCATATTCATGAAAGAAAGATATATGGACCTCTTGCCAGAAGACCAAGAAGTGACGTCAGGTGTTTCGAAAATAGTAAGCGCATCCAGCCCCACATGCGACACCCGCCATATATCAATCTGTACAGTAAGTCAGATTGGTAGTGGTCGCTAACTAAGGCCCAATGTCACCGATGCCATCAGCAATCATTTGTCGAAGAGAGATATTGTACAGAACATATTTTGATGCATGGTCCATCAAATACCTGGGCGAAGTATGTAAAATTTGACAAATTTTGCAATATACACAGATATATACAATACAGTGCAACCTGGTACATCAAAATCAGTGGTACAATCTACCATACGGAATTAAAGGAAAGATGTCCTCTTATTATATTGTTTAGCATGGAATTAATGTTAACAATATTTGGTAATTAATCAAGCAGTAATATTTAAGAAACTAACTTCCAATAGGCTTGAAGGTCTTTGGTTGTTTTTCTGTACATATCATCACCAACCTGTAAAATTCTGACTTGCAGTTATGGAAATTTCCACCAAGTTTACACTTTTGCTGCTCATTAGAATAAATTTGGTAAATGATATCTTCACCAGAACAAATTCTCATTCACAGCTGAACATGCATCTACACATAGAAGACAAACCGTGCAACGGTGCAGTAGCTCTCAATCGGGGAATTCAAGAATAAGATATTGGCATTTTGTTTCGGAATAAAACCAGCAACAATCGTCCAAAAATAAAAAATTGCAGGTTTTGTCAGAATTTGAACAAAACTGATGAAGATCATCCCTAAGAACATCCACATCATATTTCGAAGCAATCGGTTAAGCGATTTCAGAGACTGTGATTTTGGACAAAATATGGTGAAAATTGCCCCGAAAATACCAATATGAAAATTACACCAGAATTTGAAGACGCTCAACTAAGATTGCCCCTGAAAACACGCATATCAATTTTAAAATCAATCGCACAAGTGGTTTTAGAGGATACGATTTTGGGCCTAAAATAGGAATAGTTGCCTAAAATCCAAATATATAAGTTCACTTCAATTTGAAGATTCTCAACTTAGATTGTCCCTAGGAACATTCATACTAAGTTTCAAAGCAATCAGACAATATGATTCAGAGAAGATGACAACAAATTTTAATAATTGCCTCTAAAATACAAATATGAAATTGTCACCACAAGACGCTTGACTAAGATTGCCCAAGGTTGAATGCAATCAGACAACAGGTTTAAGAGAAGATGATTTTTCGAAAACAAAATGCCGAAAAAATAAAAATATGAAAATTTCGCCACACAACATAATTATATTTTATAGCGCCTAATTTCCATCATGGATACTCACTTGCGCTGAACAATCTAAATCACAAAAAGCTATCTGAAAGATATATGCTTTTAGTTTAGACTTGAAGCTTTCCAACGTTTGAGCAGAGCAAATCTCGTTGGGTAGTTGGTTCCATAGGATTGGGGCAGAGTATGCGAGTGGCTGGTCTCCGTATTATGTGAGCTTTGTCCTTGGGATTTTCAATTTGAGTTTATAACTGGAGCGAGGCGATCTGCTTGGCTTATATTGTCTAATGTAAGGCGAAGCTAACCCGTTGATGGCTTTATATGTCAAATCAAATTTCTTGAAGCGGGTAACCAGAATAGGGCTTTGTAAAAGTCTGAGTTGTGCATTTGGTACGAACAGAAAAGCATTGCAGTAGGCCAACTTTGCCGATAAAACAGCGTATATGTCCAGTTTTTTTTGTTCTGCATGAATATACTCTGACAAGTGAATATTGATATTATTTGTTGTTTAAACTGAAATGTGTTGTCAAATATGGTACCGATGTTTTGGGCAGTTACAAATAGAAAACATCACAGGGTCCAACATGAATACTTCTGATTTGACTCAGAGGAGAATAATCATGTCTAGGCTGTATCACTAGTACTTATGTCGTTCCGTCATTCAATTGCAACTGTTTTTTGTCATCCACGCCTTAGAGACAATCAATCAATTTTCAATTGGAGATATTGCATTTGAGGTTTCACTCCGGGTAAAAACAAGTAAAGCTGGTTTTCGTCTGCACATTAATGAAACTGTTGCCTGTGTTGACATCTTAATTGACCGAGCGGTGCTATATATAACGAAAACAGTAGTGGCCCAAGAACAGATCCTTCGGGTACCCTGAAGTGCATCATCTTGTTTGTTGACATTTTCCCATCGACGATAACTGATTTGAATCGGTTGGAGAGATAAGAACGAAACTACTGCAAGGCTATGTCCAATATATATTTTAATGCCAAGATCAGCTAGTATTTCCAGAATATTGTGATCAATAGTGTAGAACGTGACAGACAAGTCGAGTAAAACAAGAATGATGTTTTGATGTGATTCAGGTGACATCAGAAAATCGTCATGAACTTTGAGGAGTGCTGTTTCCGTACTATGGTACTTTCTGTATGCGGACTGAAGGGGTTCATGAAATGAATTGCTGTTGAGATACTTATTGAGTCGATTTACAGCAAATTTTTTGTCATTTTTGATATGAATTGTAGATTGGAGATTTGTCTGTAGTTCTTTAGTATTTCAGATTCAAATGAAGATTTTTCAGAAGTGCTGTTTCTACAGCCGATTTTAATCAGTCCAGTTCTATTCCATAGTGAAGCGATGTGAAAATTCCACCACAATTTGAAGATGCTCAACCGCCACAGTTGCCATCGGACTACGCTTACCAACTTTTATAGCAATCAGACAAGCGATTTCAGAAGATTTTCTAGACAAAAAGTTTGCAAAGTTAACCAAAGAATACAAATATGAAAATTTCAAATATGAAAATTTCACCACAGTCTGGAAACGCTCAAATAAGATCTCCCCTAGGAACACGCATACCAAGTTTCAAAACAGTAAGACAATGGGTTTAAGAGAAGATGATTTTTCGATCAACAATTTTAAAGTGTCAAAAAATACAACTATGAAAATTTCGTCACAATTTGAAGACGCTAACTAAGATTAACCCTAGAAATATGCATATACGCATCAAGTTTCACAGTAATCACACAAGTAATTTAAAGAAGATGATTTTGACCATAAATAGAAAAATTGGCTCAAAAACACAATTATGAAATTTCACTACAATTTGAAGATGCTCAACTAAGGTTATCCCAAGGAACGCGGAAGTTTCAAAGCAATCAGACAGTGTTTTCAGAGAAGACGACTTTTTGACAAAAAATGAGAAAAATTGCCCCGAAAACACTAGTATGAAAATTTCAGCAAAATGTAAACAAATCTGAAAGAGGGAAACTTTTGGATAATGCGTACCAAGTTTCAGAGCAATCCAACTAGTTCTTCAGGAGAAAATATTTTTGGCAATAAAAGCGGAAAAGTTACCCCATCAAAACACATATATATGAAAATATCACCTTAATTTAAACGAATCTGACAGAGCTCAACCTCAGAATCGCGCAAACCAAGTTTGAAAAAATGCAAGAAGCAGCTTCATGGGAAGTGATTTTGTATCTAAGATGGCAAAAACTGCCCAAAAATTCAAATATGAAATTTCAATTTGGACAAATCCAACAAAAGTCACCTTAAGGAACCTGCATAAAAAGTTTCAACCAATTCTGGCTTTTGGTCAAAGATCTTTAGCAATTTGCAGGATTTATGTGTTTTTTGAACTCGTTTGCATATTTTGGACATTAACATGTTCAGTTTAATAGATTCGCATCTCTACTACAGGTGCACCTGTACATAAATACAATGTCACGGATTGTGGATTTTTTTATGTGTGCACACATACGTACATATATACATACGTACGTACGTACGTACGTACGTAAGTACTTACGTACATACATACATACATACATACATACATACATACATACATACATACATACATACATACATACATACATACATACATGCATGCATACGGACAGACAGACAGAAAGATAGACATACATTCTGACGGACGGACGGACGGACGGACGGATGGATAGATAGATAGATAGATAGATAGATAGATAGATAGATAGATAGATAGATAGATAGATAGATAGATAGATATACAGACGGACGAAATGACGGACAGACGCCGCCTACTTTACATATATTATGCTCTCTGCATATATACCCACATAACATGTATTTATTCATGAACAATGAGAATGAAATTCAGTCTTTTGAAACATGTAAAACATACTGCCTACAGTCGTGATCATCTTGCGAATGCAGTAGGAGAAGCCACTGGTCACAGAGACATATGGCATGAACATTTTAAATATGTTGTATTTTAACGCATATATGATACTAGGGGATCTACTATCCGCGCGATTTCTACCATGATGATGATTATTATCATAGATAGACGATAAGAGTTACTTCACACCTTTCTGTATTTTTAAAGGTTTTACAAATTGTTATGCTGAAGTATGTATTGAGTTTTGTATATGTATGTCAGACAACAAATTTGGCTTTCAAGCTAAGGATACGTAACAATGTGTCTAAGGTAGTTATTCAGTCTTACGGATCTCATTAAAGTCTTTGTTTCATGTCAACCAGCGGACACTTTATAGAAGTTTTATAAGAAGGCATTTCGTCCACGAACATTCAAACGTCCAGCAACAAGGACTGATTTTTTTTCATATAACGAAAAGCAGTTATTTATTTCGTCTCCATGTGTCGCTATCACCTCTTATGCAACCAGCAGTACACAAATAGCTTGAAGCAAGAAAGGGCGACTGTTATTGAACCGGCACACTTAGGAATGTCATAACAAAAACAACCGCCACTTAAACATGCATGTTTGATTCGGGATTATAACACGACATTTGATCGACTGGTCGTATATTCTCGTGATGTGTCAGCATCTACACTCGTCGCTGCACAATTCATTATAGAATAGACCAATCACTCGAAATCGATGTGACATCGACCAAACCCTCAGTGGACCCTTAAACTTTCATGTTATCATGTGTCTTAGTTAGGTGTTTCCGTTTCCAATTGATTATCCAAGAAAAGATAAGCTTTTACCAAATGCCGATATTAGTAAAGGTAAAAACTGTTGCTGTCTATATTAATTAAGAATAGCTGCATTCGTACAATATAACATTATACAAACCTCATAACAAAGCAATCTTGCCGATCTATTCTTCTTATGCTTGTTTTAAAATACTACGTTTAAAATATCACTTTAAATAGAAACTTAAATAGAAATAAAGAAAAGAAAAGGAGTAATACGGGGAAGGCAAGAAAGAAAGAAAGGAAGGAAGAATTGAATTGATATTGGCTGAAAGGAAGGGAGGGACCAGGGAGAGAAGGAGACAGAGACAGCGGGATACAGAGATATGAGGAGATGGCGAGAGGGAACGGGAAGGAGCAGTGTAAAATGTGTTATTGGAACAGGAAGAACCTACAAATCAAAAATGAATATAATCGTCAATATATTCATTTCAATGAAAAATAATAAAGTAAGAGTTTACATTTTTTTTTCAGACAAATACAGATAACACGCTGTTTAGTGTTAAAGAGCGAGGTCCATCGCCGTGGGCGCACAACAGGCAACGTCATATAGTGGCGTGGGTTGTTGGCAAATACTACACTGTAAAGTGAAGTGTTCAAGGATAGAACACCAATTAAACGCCTTTTTGTAACACTTTTTGAACGCGTCCAGACGTTCAGAAATTTAACACTACGTGTTCAACCAACGTTCAATGTTTAAACACACGTGTGCAGATTTTGAACACTATGTGTTCATCAGGCATTATATTGAACACCATGGTGATCCATATCTGAACACGCGTTGTACATGAAATGTGTTCAAAAAATTGAACGCATTTACGCGTTTAAAGGGCTGTAACACTTTTTGAACGCATGGACGCCGTTCAACGATAAGTGTGTTAAAGGACTGAACACATGATATACACTTGTTGAACATCTTTAATTTTGGGCGTTCAAGGGGTGTTCAAGCTTGGAAATATATAATAAAACGGATCACTGATATTCAGTACAATTATTTTATTCTAAAATACACAAAACTTCCTTGAGTGAAATACAATTGTTTAGTGTAAAATGGGAAAATAAACATGGCCACTTTGTAAAGTTTGTCAGAGGAAATCATCAACGGTGTTAACACCTTCCTATCGAACTTTGAAAAAAGTAAGTCAAGGCTTCTCTGATGCATATGGTACATAGTTGTCCACAACAAAAGTAAACACAACATTTCAAGTTGCTACAAAGTGCCACAGTAAGACACAACATGCATAAAGTGGGTAAAGGGGTCCTTGGCAGTGTAAAACCTATTTCATTGTCCAACAAAGTCCTTCATGAACAAAAAGGTTTGTTTGTTTGTAGTATCTTTAAATAAACCCTGAAATAAATCGGTGACATTTCAAAACTCTTCTTCTAAGAAATTAAAAAAAAAATAACTAATCATGACTTCATTTCATAAGTTTGTTGTGTGTGTCAATAAGCATTTACTGTTGAGCCTGAAAATTTCAGTCTATACTAAAATTCACTTTTAAAAGAAAACTGCAGTCTGAAACCAATGGCAACAACGTAAATGCAAGCCATTTCAAAACCAATATAGCAACACAACAAGCGATTTAGACGTCGAAAGAGCTCTCAGTGTTATGTATAGGATCTCTGAGAGCTCACTTCAGGATAGCCTCACCAAAAATGGGGAAATAGCTGCAAAAAATACAAGATTGAAGATTTCACCATGAATTGGACATAACAAATTAAGATCATCCCAAAGACCATGTGTAGCAAATATTAAAGCTATCAGACTGGTAATTTTTAAGATACAAACTTTTTGACAGAAAATGGTAAAAATTGCCCCAAAAATAAAAAAATGCAGATTTCATCATAACCTGAATAAATCACATTCTGATTATTTTTTATGTCTTAAAAATGTCTGAAATGTCTTATATGTCCCAATAATACAAATTTGCATATTTCTACATAATTTGAACAATCTGAAAGGAGCTATCCGCAGAGACTAAATATCAAAGCTGTTCAATTAGCAATTTTGAAGAAGATTTTTAAAGATTTTTTGACCAAAACCGACAAAAATTGCCAAGAAAAATAAACATTCGAATATTTCATCACAACTAGTACAAATTTGACGAAGGTCATTCTAAGGGACATGTTTACCAAATATTGGAGACGTCGAACCACCAGTTAAGGAGAAGAAGATTTTTGCCACAAAATAGCAAAATTAGCCGCAAAAATACAAATTTGCGTATTTCATCATAACTTGAACATACATGATTAGGGTAATCCCTGGGAAACTGTACTCCAAATGCAAAGGAACCGTACTGGCCGTTTTGAGGAAAAAGCTTGGGATGTAAAAATTTGAGGACGATGCCACACATTCACCTATTAGATAAGCTCTGCGTCGCTAACAGCAAAGCTAAAAAACTAACAAATCGAGAACAAAAGACGTGTTGATCTACAATGCAAAATAATCTAAGATTTGGTAGTAGGCTATGGTCAACTAAATGTTACTGGAGCATAAGCCTTCAAAGACGTGAAGTCTTCTTCATCAGGATGCAAGGTCGGAATGAAGAATAGTAGCATAAAGCGACAGAAAATTTAGAGTGAAAATTTCAGAAAATTCAGAAATTCAGAGTGTACATTTTTCACTCTCAATTTTCTGTCGCTTTCCTGTTTTAATTCTTCATTCCACCCTTACATCTGATAAGGGATACTACACGTATTTGAAAGCTTATTCTCCAGTAACATTTAGTTGATCATAGCGTTCTACCAAAGCTCGATAAATTCAGAACAAAAATACAGAAACTTATCAAAATCCAGTTACTTACCCTCGAAAATTTAAATCTACATTAGAGATGAACTGAGGTCGCAACTTCCGTTTTGATGCATGACGGGATAAGAAAAGGCACCAAACTTAAACACCAAGTGTTAAGGAGTAGAACACCTCTTGCACGTCAATGTTAAAATTATAACGTTCAAGGTGGTTATCTGATTTTCTTTTCAAAATTTCAAAATTTTAACCCGTAATAAACGTGTAAAATTATTTTGTATACATCCTTTTCTAGAAATAACATGCTTTCAGCAATTATAGTCCAGAATTTTTTCACATTTAGTGGGAAATTCGTTAAATCAAAATCCGTGTACGTTTGCCGGACAGCGAGGCAAAATCCGTGTACGTTTGCCGGACAGCGAGGCAGTAGTAAATTCAATATAGTCATAGTAAAGTAAAAAACACTCAAGATTGTTAACTGTTTCACAGTATTGTAAACTTTCTGTAATGCTGAGTTTTTGAACATTTAAAGACGATGGCAGTTAACAAACAGTGTTTAGGTTTAGAACATTATTGTTAATAATATGAACACTAGTGTTAACAATATGAACACTAGCCGTTTAAATTTGAACACCGACATCTACATTTTGAACGCCTAAAGACGCGTCTAGCGTCCGCTATTTTTACAGTGTAGGCGGGATGGTTAAACATTTGCCTAGTCGTTGGCTTATCAGAGAAATGTAAACTATCTGTTACACAAGGAACTACCGATTATCTCCTTTGCCTGAATATTACGGAAGTGTGCAGGGTTAAAACGATTCGAGCGTAGCTCATAACCAGGGTTTGTGGACTGGCCGAGGGGCTGTAATCTGCACTGTAAAAGTAGCGGACGCCAGACGCGTCTTTACGCGTTCAAAATGTACGTGTCGGTGTTCAAATTTGAACGGCTAGTGTTCATATTGTTAACACTAGTGTTCATATTATTAACAATGATGTTCTAAACCTGAACACGTAGTGTTAACAACCATCTCCTTCAAGTGTTCAAAAACTCAGCATTACAGAAATTTTGCAATACTGTAAAACAATTAACAATCTTTAGTGTTTTTTCCTTTACTATGCCTATATTAAATTTACTACTGCATCGCTGTTAGGCAAACGTACGTGGATTTTGATATAACGAATTTCCCACTAAGTAAAAAATATCTCCGGTCTAAAATTACTGAAAGCATGTTTTTTCTAAAAAAGAAAGTATACAAAATAATTTTACATGTTTGTTACGGGTTGAAATTTGGAAATTTGGAAAAGAAAATCAGATAACCACCATGAACGTTTTAATTTTAACATCGGCGTGCAAAAGGCGTTCTACTCCTTAACACTTGGTGTTCAAGTTTGGTGCCTCTTCTTATCCCGTCATGCATCAAAACGGAAGTTGCGACATTTTTCTTGTAAACGCACGCTGAAGTCGTGATCGTGCGGAAGCAAGACAATAAAGGGTAAGTTTTCTCTCCAAAATAGTAAAAGGTGTTGAATTTTGAAGCATCTGTATTATTATCCTTTGAAATTATTTGTGTAGTACTCTAGAATACCTAAAATACGTGAAGAAACCTTTTTTCTTTCAGTGGCTTGTATACCATACACTAGCTGTCAATACGCAGTAGTGTTTTGGGCCATGGCGTATCGATCGCACACGGGTCAAGGGTCATCACCGCAAAACTGTGACGATGACCCTTGACCCGAGCGCGATCGATATGCCACACACCGCTGCGTAATCACAGCTAACACATGTCTTTTATTAATCACAATCGCATATAAAACATTAGTTAAACATCGCAGAGTGTACACTCTATTGTTTCAGCATATGAGAGTTGGCCTTTCTTTTACTTTTCATCAGTTGATGACAAGAGGAAGCAAATATTTTGTAACAGTATCGAAAAGAGGCACTGTATACCAAAGTCACTCCTTTTCCTTAACCTAACAAGGCCACCTTGTCTTTCATTAAAAGTCTCATGTCGCCATATTACCTATCATTGCATTGTCTTCAGAATGTGAAAAGTTGGATCTACCTGGTAATCGAAGAGTTATTACAGAAGCTGAAGATACAGAAATATTGAAGAAGATGAGTGTAGAGTTTGCTGTCTGGAAACAAGCTTGAAAACCTCAGTTCATCTCTAATGTAGATTTAAACTTCCGAGGGTCAGTAACTGAATTTTGATAAGTTTCTGTATTTTTGTTCTGAATTTATCTAAGCTTTAATAGAACGCTATGATCAACTAAATATTACTGGAAAATAAGTTTTCAAATACGTGTAGTCTCCCTTATCAGATGCAATGGTGGAATGGAGAATTAAAGCAAAAAGCGACAGAAAATTCAGAGTGAAAAATGTACACTCTGAATTTCTGAATTTTCTGAATTTTTCACTCTGAATTTTCTGTCGCTTTCTGCTTCAATTCTTCATTGCACCCTTACATCTGATGAAGGAGACGTCACGTCTTTGAAGGCTTATGCTCCAGTAACATTTAGTTGATCATAGCCTGCTACTAAATCTTAGATTACTTTGTATTGTAGATCAACACGTCTTTTGTTCTCGATTTGTTACTGTTTTTCAGCTTTGCTTTTAGCGACGCAGAGCTTATCTAATAGGTGAATGTGAGGCATCGTCCTCGAATTTTTACATCCACAGCTTTTTTCTTCAAAACGGCCAGTACGATTCCTTTAGTATTTGGACTACAGGTTCCCAGAAATTACCGTAATCATGTATGTTCAAGTTATGGTGAAATACGCAAATTTGTATTTTTGAGGCGAATTTGCTATTTTTTGGCAAATATCTTCTTCTGTCTTACTGGTGGTTCGACGTCTTCAATATTTGGTAAACATGTCTCTAAGAATGACCTTCGTAAAAATTGTGCTAGTTGTGATGAAATATTCAATTTTTTATTTTTCATGGCAATATTTTTCGATTTTGGTCAAAAAATCTTTAAAAATCTTCTTCAAAACTACTTAATGGACAGCTTTGATATTTTTGACATAAGTCTCTGCAGATAGCTTTTTCAGATTGTTCGAATGATGCAGAAAGATGCAAATTTGTATTTTTGAGACATAAAAGACATTTCAGACATTTTTAAGACATAGGGAATTATCAGAATGTGATAAATTCAAGTTATGATGAAATCTGCATTTTTTTATTTTGGGGTCAATTTTTACCATTTTTTGTCAAAAAATTTGTATCTTAAAAATTACCCGTCTGATAGCTTGAATATTTGCTACACATGTTTTTTGGGATGATCTCAATTTGATATGTCCAAATCATGGTGAAATCTTCAATTGTGTATTTTTTTGCAGCTATTTTCCCATTTTTGGTGAGGCCATCCAGAAGTGAGCTGTCACAGAGATCCTTTACATAACACTGCGAGCTCTTCCGACGTCTAAGTCGCTTGTTGTATTGCTATATTGGTGTTGAAATGGCTAGCATTTAGGTTGTTGCCATTGGTTTTAGACTGCAGTTTCCTTTTACAAGTGAATTTTAGTAAGGACTGAAATTTCCAGGTTCAACAGCAAATGCTTATTGACACACAGAACAAAACTTATGAAACGAAGTCAAAATTAGTTGATGTGTTTTTAATTTCTGAGAAGTAGAGTTCTGAAATGTCACTGATTTATTTCAGGGTTTATTTAAAGATATTACAAACAAACATACCTTTTCGATAATGAAGGACTTTGTTGGACAAGGAAATGGCTTTCACACCTCCAATGACCCCTTTACCCACTTCCTGCATGTTGTGTCTTACTATGACACTTTGTGACAACTTGACATGTTGTGTTTACTTTAGTGTGGACAACTATGTACCATGTGCATCAGAGAAGCCTTGACTAACCTTTTTCCAAGTTTGCAATTGTCTATACAAGAGGAAATGTCTTAAACTATCTTACAAAAACGAAGTAAACATTTCATACGGATACGTGTTTTCAACACAATAAGTAAGCCAAATTTTGAGCTTTTTCAAAACAGATATTTTTGTACGTTTTTACAAGTATGAACATATAACGTAATCCACAATATTGAACTTAAACCTGTTTTGTCATTACTTTGTTCATATATTTTGAAAACGATCGACAGTGTTTATAAAGATTTTCTTTTGTTTATGTTTTGATAGGACGGTGTTTACACCGTTGGTGTTGTCTTCTGACAAACTTTAAAAAGTGGCATGTTTATTTTCCTATTTGCACTAAATAATTGTATTTTACTCAACTAATTTTTGTATATTTTTAGAATAAAATAATTTTACTGAATATCAGTGTTCCGTTATGTTATTTCCAGGCTTGAACACCCCTGAACGCCAAAAGTTAATGTGTTCAACAAGTGCATATAATGTGTTCAATCCTTTAACACACTTATCGTTGAACGGCGTCCATGCGTTCAAAAAGTGTTACAGCCCTTTGAACGCGTAAATGCGTTCAATTTTTTGAACACATTTCATGTGCAACGTGTGTTCAGATATGGAACACCATGTGTTCAATATAATGTCTGATGAACACATAGTGTTCAAAATCTGCACACGTGTGTTCAAAGATAGAACGTTGGTTGAACATGAAGTGTTAAATTTCTGAACGTCTAGACGCGTTCAAAAAGTGTTACAAAAAGGCGTTTAATTGGTGTTCTATCCTTGAACACTTAACTTTACAGTGTGGGCGACAGACCTTTCTTGACTGTGATGTCTTCGCTAGTTGACTGGATGCCGTACGTTGCATTGTGAGTTCGAATCCCATCGAAAAGTTACTGAATTCAAACCACAATTGTTTGTGATTCGATACAAGGCGATGGCCGCTGTGGTATGCAATAGAAATATACGAAATTGGGAACCAGAATGGCAGCTATACGCACGTATCGCCAAGTTCGGACACGGATTTCCCTTATACACTTTATCCAATAAACCAGCAACGATGCATGGCGTTCAATACATTCTGCTATCGTTTTTGCGTCCAAGTCGATCTGTGCATATTCCGTTGCGATTTCCAACAGGACCAGGCTTTCAACTCCGGCTTTCAACAAGCAGCGGGTGATTTGAGTGTAGACGGGCTGTGATGGACGTTAGTCGTTGAAGTAGACATATTGCGAGCTTCGGAAGGAAGATAAAATGAAAGTCTTGACTTAGTTCAGGAGATTATTTCTTCGGGCACTGTATGTATTGAGTTTACATCTATGAGCGTCTCGTGTTCGGTACAAGCGCGCACACTAGACATAAACAAGGGGAAGTCTAGCAAATAAATTAGTTCCAAAGGACGGCAGCAGATTGTGACTTTTTAAAGCAATCGTAAGTTACAACCTTCTACTATTTGTAGCAACGGCATGAACCGAAGTATAGTAAGCGCAGGTTGCATATCCGAATACCTCGGATTAGTAACGTCGAAAAGCATCGACAACGGCGTTCCTAATATGAAAATGGCATGTGACTGAGACGGAGCCGCGGCCATCGTCGATGTGTGTGGATGATCGATCAAACAACGGAATGTTGACGTGACAAGTACAAGTGAGAGTGGTAGTGATGTCATCGACTCTGAAATTCCAAGTCCACACTGTAAAAATTGCGGACGCTAGACGCGTCTTTACGCGTTCAAAATGTACATGTCGGTGTTCAAATTTGAACGGCTAGTGTTCATATTGTTAACACAAGTGTTCATAATATTAACAATAATGTTCTAAACCTGAACACGTAGTGTTAACAACCATCTCCTTCAAGTGTTCAAAAACTGAGCATCACAGAAATTTTACAATACTGTGAAACAATTAACAATCTTTTG
>LD342750.1:257394-284795 GCA_001465055.1 Ptychodera flava
TCGCACGATCACGACTTCAGCGTGCGCTTACAAGAAAAATGTCGCAACTTCCGTTTTGATGCATCATGGGATAAGAAAAGGCACCAAACTTGAACACCAAGTGTTAAAAAGTAGAACGCCTCTTGCACGCCGATGTTAAAATTTAAACGTTCATAGTGGTTTTTTTATTTTCTTTTCAAAATTTCAAAATTTCAACCCGTAATAAACGTGTAAAATTATTTTGTATACTTCCTTTTTTAGAAAAAACATGCTTTCAGCTATTGTAGACCGGAAATATTTTCCACTTAATTTGAAATTCGTTACACCGAAATCCGTGTACGTATGCCGGACAGCGAGGCAGTAGTAAAGTTAATAAAGCCATTGTAAAGTAAAAAACACAAAAGATTGTTAATTGTTTCACAGTATTGTAAAATTTCTGTGATGCTGAGTTTTTGAACACTTGAAGGAGATAGTTGTTAACACTACGTGTTCAGGTTTAGAACATCATTGTTAATAATATGAACACTAGTGTTAACAATATGAACACTAGCCGTTCAAATTTGAACACCGACATGTACATTTTGAACGCGTAAAGACGCGTCTAGCGTCCGCTATTTTTACAGTGTACCTTGTAATAGCCGCGGCCATGCTGATAAACGAGGAATGACAATTACAATTTAGGGAAATTGCAAGCCTCGCAAGTATCGCTGGTCGCCCAATGACTGGTTGCAGAGGGTGACCAGCTATAAATGAATCAAATTAAAAATGAAACTACTTTTTAAAAAATTATGCACATACCTAAATAAATTGCAGGGTCATTTCGAAGCGCTGGCAAACCGGTAGCCATTTGCCATCGATTTATATTTCACTGCAAATATTAAAACTCTGTGTAATTTTGTTGAACTTAAAGAAAGGCTAGTTTTAATGTTTTGTGAGGTTGAATGGTTTTGTCATGATTCTAATATTTTTTTAGATTGACAAATTTAAAGATGAACAAATTGGGAACAGAATGGTGCGTTCCATCAATCTGACCATGTGATATCAAATTTATCCAGTACAAATAATTGAAAATGGAATGGGGTAATTAAAACTCATCAAACCTTTTGGGGACGAAACGTCGGATTTTAAATATTAAACATCAGGATCCGTTGAATGTCAGAAGAGGACTAGGATAGTGCAAAGAATAGTTTTTGAGTAGGAGTGCATAGAAATAGTGGATGTCAGCACAATCCTTTTTTAATCACTTCCCTTAAGATCCCAAGCCTCCAATTCATACTATATAGCCTCTAATCGTCCCTTTAACCTTTAACCTCATTACCCTAAGTGCTTATATTTTTATGCTATTTATTTTTTACTTATACTTTATGTTCTGGTTGGCTTCATACACGAAATTCCTGTAGTGAAGGTTCATTAGCATGTCATCATGCAGACCAATTAACACAGTGATCGTGGTCTTCTCCTTGAAATTATCTTGCATTCTGGCACAACACCCTTTTCAATGATGCCAATGCCAAATTTGACCACTTTATCAAGATTTCAGGGTAATGTTCATGCAACTCAAAACGCTTTGGAGGTTCCCCTACTGGAGCCAATGTCATACGTTTGAAATCCAGTGATTTTAAACACGTATGAAATAAATGTATATATTGAAACAATCTATGCCTTTACTTCGGAGTATATAACATACTACCCTGCAACAAATGGCAAGAGAAAGTAATTACAAAAATATTTGAGAAACTTGTCTAATCGTCAGATACTTTAAAGAGACTACAACAAAAGTCTTTGTTGATTAGGGATGTGAATTATGAAACTTAGCCTCAAGTATAACAAGTTCAATTTATTGCGTTTCAAGGCCTCCGACCCAATTGAATATAGCGCAATAATTACAAAAGTATTTTAGAGAATAAACACACAAGTCTAAGGAACCGAAACAAAGTAACATGTACTTTACATTCAAAATATCCATCAGAGCCATAAAATTACTTATTAGGTAATTGTGCAATTGCATACGATTCTTTGCATACGACTAGTATTTGTGGCAGGTCATTGCTTTGGTTGAATGTCAGTTTAGCGGGGTGCAACAAACAGCTGATCGGAAAATGATCAGGATCGATTCTTAAAGTATATTGAAAGAATTCACATAGCTCTCTGGGCAAAATTATGAAGTCAACAACACTACTTCCATTCGAGCAAGGGTAAGTAATATTTGCGAATCTGTCATTGACCGTAAAATCGAAATTTTAATAGATGTTTATCAGGGTTTGTCTGCCTCATGCAAAATCTGATCTTTGGACATTATTTCCATTATTGGCATTCTTAAATGTTCTGGTTTATACAAGGACCTTTCTAATGGCAGGCTATCTATCGAATCACCCAAAATTGGACAACAGAGGGAACCCGTCCGGACGTTAAATCACCTCCAAGGATAAAAGTTTCACTAGCAAAACGGACAAATTGATTTACGGACAAGTTGATTTTCTATAGCTTTAATGTTACGTTGTCTATAATAGAATATCGTCGCAGACAGCACCAAGCGAATTAATTTTTATCATATTGATGAAAATACAACTATTACTCACGCTGGATTGGACCCTCTGCACTTTGTCAGCTATGATACAGAGAGCTGTGTCACCGCACTGCTGAGCATTGGCGTCGGGAGGCGGGGAAAATGAAAACAACGTGGTTATTCAGAAAGTGTAACTATATTGTCCGAGACAGTAAAGAAAGTTTCACTCAAACGTCGTATTCTGAACAAAAACAAATAAATCCTGATTATGGATGTTCTTATAAACCCCTGATATCCAGGCTATACTACGTGTTAGTCACATTTCTGCACTTTCAGCAGACGACATTCCTTGTGATCTTAAGACTTCATTCATCGAGAAGGTATCACTCTGATATCATCCTTTGTTACCATTACGTATATCTTTTTTAAGAGATTAGGCCATCGGTCCAATACCTTGTAACATTACATGAAACAAGTATAAAATACGGGTAAATAGTACAAACAATGTTCTCCACCTTCGCAGAATTATGTTTGGATAGATGAAATTTCTCTCTGTCGGAGGATAAAAATTATATCGGGGAACATACTTAACCTTTTAACTATCAAAAACGTTACATAGTAAAAAAAAGTGTTACTCGTCTTCAACCTCGTTCTTATCAAATTACAAACATATTCGTCCATATACATATTTTTTTTAATTTTCTATCTGTCGCAATTCGTAATTATATGTAAGTGATGAGAAGAGCACCTTAGACGAGCTACCATAAGCATGAGTACCTTAATGTTCACAGTTGATACTTGTCCGGTATAAGTGAAATCTTGCATTCCAAATAATATGTAAGTTGGTCAAGAATACACATTTCACTGTGCCACTTATTATACAAACATCTTTTAACATTAACAACAAAAGTGTTCATAAAAGGGTGTCATCGAGAACTTCCTGGTTATCCCATACATCTTGTTAATTACATAGATATAGTATATTTTTTGCTGTACCCATATTTGTTTCAATCTTAACTAGACTTGTCATGATAAAGCATCTGATTTCTTTGGCTGTTAAACAGTCGTTTGGCATTCTTAGAAGCCTACACCAATATTTCACACATTTTTTAGCTTTATACAAATAAATTGGATATCTGCTACACTTATCTATATAGCAATATTTAGTGTATTACACGAGACTCATAAAATCATGTACATGCTAGTTACTGAATTCTCTCCGAGTAATCGTATTTTCCGTATCTAACTTTTGAGACGTATATAAGGATTAGTACGAGAACTATATCATCAAAATATTGAATAAGACATCACATGAGTCCTGTTTACTCGCTCTATATGAAATTATAAATAGTTTTTCTAGCGATTTTGCGCTGGGGTTTCGTAGCCACAGACTAAGGTCTACAAGAAAACATAGAACCCAGGTACTGATAATCGGATACAACATTATCTAGTTCTCCATTGAAAAACCTATTTTCGTCTTTTACAAGGTATCCTCCAGTTTTAAATACAACAACTTTTGGGGGGTTTTTCAGATTCACAGTCTTTTCCCATTTTGCACAATAACTACTCAGACAGTTCAGAAAGCGATGTAAGCCAATGATTGTGCCCGAAAAGAGTACTACATCATGAGCAAAGAGTGAACATAATATTTCAATCAAATCAGGAGAAAGTTTAAAACCACGTTGGCCCCTGTTTTATACCTCATGTGTCAACTTGTTTATGGACAAGGAAAACAGAAGTGGACTTAACATCCTTGTCCGACAATGACAGGGCAACTAAAGGACTCTGATTATTGCATATATTGCATATTTGTACGTGCACAATTCACCATTTAGAACATTTCTCCCTTAACAACTCCCTGTAAGAATATATACACCGAAGTTTGTAATGTTCAACACTATCAAAGTCTTCAGAAAATCAACGAAGGCACATTAACAAACTTGCAACGTTTTCTTTGATAAACATTTGTGATTAAAAATATTGTAAAATAAAGATGTTATCTTTCGTAGAATAGCCGCGTCAAATACCTGCCTGAATTTCATCATCAATCTTTTCTAATGCATCAAGACAAAATGTGAGACAACTCTTCAAAATGGAAGTGAACGTTTTACTGAAGACACTGAACAGGAATCTGTAGTTTTCGGGAGATTCGGCTGAACCACTTCTAAAGAGAGGGACAATTATTGCAGTCTACCTGTCTTTTAGAAAAATGCGTGCGTCAAAAGGTATATTGAACAGGATATTTTTAATAAGGTACAAGAAAGAAAGAATTTAAAAAACCTTCCTAAGAGCAAATCAGGACCAGCTGATTTACCATTCTTTAGTTTTCTGATTGCCTTTTCTATTTCATCATCGGTAATCGGTCCATTGAGAATACCCCAATTTATATCATTTACAGGCTCATCTGCTAAACTCAAGATACTTCTCAATTCACTCGATAAAGGAAATCATAGACATAAATGACATAGGGAAATGAACAGATTCGACACGCAGTTCGATAGAAAAAGTTGTGATATTCTTGAAAAGATCTGACGACGCCAATATGTAATCAGCGACACACTTGTTCAAGCATTGGCAACACATGTGAATTCTCCTTTGTTTGTATTTACACCAACTCTACTATTCAAAATATGCAAATTTTAGGTGCAACATCAAGGCAACAGTGAACGTCCATACAAATTTACATCTTTGTTTTTGACACTCGTGTTACATTGAAAAGGTTATTATCGAACCATATGTGGAATCCATCACATACTCCAGATTATCATTCATGATATTATCAGGTCTTTGACCAGAGTTCTCGCAGTTCTGGTAGATTTGTAAGAATATCAGACAATTCATTTTCGAATAATTCGATGCCATCTGTAGGAGACAATCTGTCACATACTTGTGAAGATCGTGGTGAAATATAAAACACAACATAACAAAATACAACCATTAAACAGTAGGAAAACACAATTATGAAGTTTTGATTCACTAGTGTCATATATTGAACTGGGTTGTTTCTAATTACTAAGCAGACGCCACCCGGATCAAGAGCAAATTTGGTGGTTCTCTTACTTATCTATAGTTGAAAACTTGAAAACCTGTAAAATTTGTCAAATAGAGACTCTTACATTCATAGCATGTTTCGATAAAAGATACCACATCATAGTTCAGAACTTTGTTTGCAAAATCAAAACAAAATTTATTGTTAAGACCTTGTACGCTCCATGTTAGGAATGTTACGGTGTGTATGGTTGGGCCGCGGCCAAGTCCCTAGTCTGTTCTTGCTTGCATCCGGCTCTGTAGTCTTGTTTGTTGACCTTGCATATCCCGTTCATATTCGTGTCATTCCGTACAGCACTGTCACTGTCACGTATTCTTGTAGTAACATATATTTGCTTGCTTTCTAAGGCCTATTAAAGTTTACGCTATCGCTCCGTTAGGTAGTTTCCAATGCCAATACCAAGATCTATCAGTTGTTGCCCTGCCTTTGGTGTCCTTAGTTTATCATCAAAATGATGGAACCTCACGACATCCCTTGTTACATTATGTATGAAATATGTTAACCATGTTCATCTCAATCTAATTTTCCTTAATGAGGAGGTGCAGTACAGTACAGAGGTGCAAAGGGAAGCGAGAGGATGTGCTTTTAAACTGACAAATGTTATATAAAGGTATGTGCCTCTGCTATTTAAACATTTTGTCTGCCCTAGCACAGGGCAAGTGTTCAAGGTACATTGATGTACAAGTACATCGGGGAACTCTACTAGAACTTTGACGGCTTGCCAGTGACGAAGAATTCCTTCAATGATACTTTCAATTTCTTGAATCATGTTTTTCATGCTTTTCATATTTTGACATCTTCACGTCACAGAATATAAGTCTATCCTGTCCGAATTTCGAGGATCACATTGTTTTCCATACCAGTAATCCCTCGATTACTTCTACTGTGAAGAAAAAAGCTTGAGTTCATTGTTACGGTCTTCATCGTGTAACTGGCAATATACCTGATGTGGTTCAAAAGAGAAGAGGTCAGGTGAGTAGTTCCTCAAAGAAAGAAAACGCTGTTGCTATCATAGCATGCCCTGAACTGAACTTCTCAAAATGCATTATGGTATTTTGAATTTCAAGAGTCGTACAGACCTAGAACTTGTATCCTGGTTGCCTTTTTGCATTCTTCTCATATTAAGATTTATGGGGCAAGTTAAAAGTATTAATACTATG
Source organism: Ptychodera flava (assembly GCA_001465055.1). Classification (NCBI taxonomy): domain Eukaryota; kingdom Metazoa; phylum Hemichordata; class Enteropneusta; family Ptychoderidae; genus Ptychodera; species Ptychodera flava. Next base: position 264,089 of record LD342750.1, read on the forward strand.
CCATTTTGCAGGAAGACGAATTTTTTTGACAAATAAATTGATGTACTTATGAATTGTTACTTTGAGTGTCAGTTTTTCCGTTTTAACTTTGATATGTGTTGTTGTAGTGCAAATTATTCTCTTTATTTCTGAGCATTTTATCGAATGATTTCCTTCCGCTTTAAAACTCTGCTTTATCACAACATAATTGATGCAAAAGCACCATTGATGTATCTTATTTTGAGATTCATCGTGATTAGATGTTGGTGTTCAGGGGATATTACCAAATATTGCCTGCTCTTGTGTCACATCAACATCAGTGCAATCGATGCTGAGTCGTTGACTGTTTACTGTGGTTTTACGATATATCCGGACTCCAAACTTGCTAATTACCCAGCAAGATCGCTGATGATATTGAGACTTTGATCGGTAATTACCAAAGCACTTTGGTAATTCACCTCAAACTTGATACTTGATCTGGCTGCAGTAACTCCATGGGTGGCAAAGTGTAATCACAGACGCCGACAGCTACAGTGCATGCAGTGATAGCATAACCAATTTGAGACATGAGTTTGCACTCAAAGTTTTCAACAGTGTACCATAAAAAGATTGCTGAACAAAGTGATAAAAATGGCACAAGACAGATACAGCTTGCAATGCAGAAAACCTGCCGACTGCACCAAAAAGATTCCTGTAACCTCAATGAGCATGATTGAACAGTCCCATTTATACTTTTTCCATAAATGCTCAATTCATGTTGATTTAAGCACAATTAGTGAACACCAACGTTCAATCACTAACCTAAACTGACTTACACCCTAAGAAATTGTTTTGGAAGAAAAAATATAGAAAAGATTTACAATCTATCGAATTCCGTGAACTGGCATTTGTCACATTTGTACATGGAGCTAAAAAACGAAGGCCGCAAAACTCGGCAACGATTCCGAGCTAAACTTACACAGTATTTTATATCGCTATATCAAATCAAATTGATTTCACAATCCCCAGATCAATGGGAATTTGGTGAAATTTCCGCATGAATCATATCTTGAAATAAAAAATAAACGTGAAACAAAGACATCATGTATTTTGCCGATCACAGCAAAGTGTGTGAACTGGCGTGTGCATTGCCAGCAATTAAAAGCAACTCAACATACCAGTCTCAAATGGTCTTCACCTTGTGAAAACAACAGGCAGCGAAAGTTGTCATAGTCACCGGTAAAAATTCTTCACAGATTAAGGATAATTGCATAAGAGGAATGAAATTGCAGGTTTTAGAGGACGAAAAGCAGGTTACATTGTCATGGACTTCAATGGAAAAATAAACAATAGCGGATGTGCCGAGTGGGACTATTCTATTTTGGTGACAGGGACGGAGGGTCATAGGATCATAAGTGTACTGGAAAACGTGTGACCCATCTCCTAACTTCTCCGTAGTTGAGTTTAACTTGGATAGGATAGACCGATGAAATGCTAGCCTAGAATTCTATTCGTCCGCTTGCCTCCGTACCTCCGGCCCACTACCGTCTAGTATCGTGAGCAGTATTTCGAGCTAGAGTTGTAAAAACTGCTCATTTGAATGTCAATGGTCGCCAACTGAGACCCTTACGTCACTAGCGTCCCTTTCAAAGTCAATCACTGAAAATGACCCTCTCATGATTGGACTATGGCTTGGTTGGGCAGAGCTAATTAATATGACTTCAAATATGTTAATTGTGTTGGGCAGAGCTGCAGTGCCAACACAATTAACATATTTGACGTCATATTAATTAGCTCTGCCCAACCAAGTCATAGGCCAATCATGAGAGGGTCATTTTCAGTGATTGACTTTGAAAGGGACGCTAGTGACGCAAGGGTCTCAGTTGGCGACCATTGACATTCAAATGAGCAGTTTTTACAACTCTAGCTCGAAATACTGCTCACGAGACTAGACGGTAGTGGGGACGGAGGTACGGAGGCAAGCGGACGGAAGAGGATTCTAGGCTCATGAACTGCACACATGTACATCTGTTGGTTTTACTGAGAAATGTGAATGCCAACTCCTGTCACAAATTAGTTGATGGCACTAGTATGGTACTTATTAGTGACTTGTTTACACATTGTGAACCCCATGGAGTGCTCATGGATGCACTTAGATCAAGTATCAAGTGTTAGCTGAATTACCAAAGTGCCAAAGTGTTTTGGTTGTTACCGATCAATGTCTCAATATCATCAGCGATCTTGCTGGGTGATTAGAAAGTAAAAGTTATCAATAATATTGGGCGATCACTTTAAAACTTTGACTTTAAAATCGAAATATTCAGCAATAAATGCAGAAAGCTGTGCTATATTGACATCACAATGTAAACATGGGCACTCTTTAAATTTGAGTATACAAGCATAAACAGAAAATAGAGGGCGACGCTACGTAATACATGGCAATTACCTACCTGTAAGCTTCAAACAGGTCAGCCATTATACGACCCCTCATCGCTAAGTATTGAAGTAAAATATTTCGCGCGCGTTATATTTTTTTTCAAAATAGGACCTCCATAGCCGGCGTACCGCTAAAATGCACATTCAATTAGTCCAACGATATCGAATTTAATTTAGCGAGCATGACAAAAGGATAACAAACAACACATTTTGCATAGCTGGGAAACACGCTCACCGTGAAACTCACAACTGTACAAAATGCATCAGCTGATATATTTTCTTAGAGAACGCAAGTGAATATGCAGTTTATATAGCGTTTCTGCGCAACGTGTACATAGTCTCTGTTGCACAGATAGAGATTGATCTCGATCGATGTTTTGCTAAATTAAGTTTGACATTTCTATTACTGACCGGTCATGAAGGGGAGAACATGATCATCGTATACACGTGCATGTCAATCCCTTTGCAATGTGCTCCAATATGGCAGTTTGGTAACCAAGTACTATTGTGTCTGACATAAACCGGTACCAGGAAACCTAAACCTGTGAGGTTTATTTGCATGTAGAGTGACATTGAGCTTCAATAAAACCTAATAATTTTCCCTTAAAAGAAATTGCTTAACTTCAAGAAGGTTAAATCACTGTTCTTTGGTAAACCCAAATGAAGCTGCCATTGAAACTCAGTTTTCTATTTTTCTTTTAACCACCTTGCTAAAAGCAGCGCTTTTGTGTTCCACTTTTCGGTTATCAATATAACAAAAGTCTTCCATTTGCGTAAATATTCACAGGAAATTGACGGGATTAGGCCAACATTGTTTCGGGTATTAACAATCGAGTGGCAAATGTAGCGATGGGTAACAACACAGACCTGTCTGAGAAAGCAAAAAACCTAGAGCCATACATGCTATACCAAACTTGCAGTGCATTTTATCTATGGCGGGTTTGTTAACATTGATTAGGCGAAAGGAAATTTTTTACAAAAGAAAAGTAAGAAATTCAATATTCCGTAAAAAAGATGGAATATTCTGTATGCATAGTATTGAATGCTGTGACCATATGATATCCCTGCATGTAAAATCGGTATATAGAAGCAAATAGCGCCTCCAGAATAATACTGGTGAGCTGCAACAATGCCCATCTGAATATAGAGGGAGTGGACTTGGACATGATGGCAACTTTGGCCATGCACATCAGTAAAGATTGCTATCGTATATGGTATTTCGTGTTTTGTTTGTTTGTTTGTTTGTTATGGTGATTAGTTGGTTGATTAGTTGGTTGGTTTGGTTGCTCGGTTGTCTGAAATGCAACAGATGGAATATTCTGTATGCATATCAGTAAACTGCAATAACCATATGATCGCAAAATAGCAAGTCCACGTAGGATATAAAAAGGTCAGCAGTGTCTCCGGGAGACCTGCACAGAACTTCAATATCCTTTTGTATAGACGATGAGTGTATCATGGTTTTTAGAGGTATATGAAATCAGTCAATATCGCTTTGAATATGGTTCGTCCTTCGGTTCGTCGTTCGTGTATTTTTTAGAATGAAACATAACGGGTCCAAACTTGGTTTCTTTCCTTAATTGTGAAGAAGCAATTCTCAACTATTCATGATGAGTTGGAATCATACGTGTAGTACTGCATCAACCTTGCGATCATCAGATAAAAACGTAGTTTGCACATCTTCACACTTCTTGAGGGTTTAGTCGTCAAGTACTATGTTATACTGTCGGTTGTTTTCTTCCGTCCTTATTCATGTAGATACTACTCAGTTGATCATACTTTCGGATTGGTAAGGCAACTTGTTTCTTTTACCATCTTCATCGATAGATGATACCCTTGGTACTGTTCGTGCGAACCATTGGCGAACCAGAATTAACTGACAAGGATGTATCACCTAGATCACTATCATGCAAAGTCAGCCATCTTTCGACAGAAAACTCCTTCTTGATTTAGGGACAGCAGAACAGTGTCAACATGTGAGGACTTAATATTAATTACGTATGATAATGGCATTTGACCATTACTGGCCAGTGTTTTTTCTTCTGCACATTGTACTCCGCAACCACATACCGACATATAGCATGGTCTTCAACACCGTACGAGGATGACAGTGCTTAAAAGTGATGCAATTCTTCTGAGTTATATATCTGCTTCTGCATTGCCAATCCAGATTTTTCACTGAAATATCTTTCTTATCGTTTCTATATCCTGAGTCTTACTGATGCAGAGAAACTGCGTTCCATACGCGACTTGCAACTTCCGTCGGGCGAAAGTGCTGAAAGAAATTCGCTGGACTACAAAGATTAAACTTGTGATGAAACGAAGTAATTGCAATTTATCTGCACAGAATGATCAGAATGAGAACAGAAAAATTCGTGATCAACACATCTTTACATTGTTTTGCTAATTTTCTTGCATGAAGAACCTAATATAACAAGAATAATGTAAGAATCAGTGTCAAAAATAGAAAAAAGGAAAAAAGGGTTAATTTGTATAAACATGTTTGATTAAATCAATGCATTAAGTTTTACGCTTTGAAACATTATGTTACAAAGTTACATCAAGATTTGCAGTGGAGTACTGTTTGGTATAATTCATGTGGTAATGAAAAAAGTGTGTGGTTAGGGTACTGGACAGTAGATTTAAGTAGCGTCTTCAATATCGAAGCTATGCCCTTCCTAGAACAATAATTTCGCAATTATGAATTCAGGGCTCACGAAAGCCAACCAGAAGTGTGCCACATCCTACATATAGTCAAAACTGAGAATGTTATAGGTTTTAAGCCATGACAGCTGCCTGTTATGAATAAAACGAAATTAGGACGTTTCGTAGATATTATCGCTAAAACATATGGTAACATAGACAAAGATTAATACAAAAAATTTTCCACCTGTGAATATAAGTGAACCATGGAATAAGTCCAATATAGTTCTTAGAGTGTATCCTTTAACAGCTCATACCATGCTGCAATAGTTTCAAGGAGAACCAAATATCAAAAACCATAAGCGTTAATCCATACGTGGTATAAAACATGCATATAATATGTATCTAAACACATATACGTAACAACATTGTTAAAAAAATATAGACAAAGACATGGATACGTATATGCAAGATAGATAGATAGATAGATAGATAGATAGATAGATAGATAGATAGATAGATAGATAGATAGATAGATAAAGAGATAGATAAAGAGATCAATAAAAAGACACACATTTAAAGAGACAGATAGATAGATAGATAGATAGATAGACAGACAGACAGACAGACAGACAGACAGACAGACAGACAGATAGATAGATAGATAGATAGATAGATAGATAGATAGATAGAGAAATAGAGAGATAGAGAGATAGAGCGATAGATAAATAGATAGATATGTAGGTAGGTAGGTAGGTAGGTAGATAGATAGATAGATAGATAGATAGATAGATAGATAGATAGATAGATAGATAGATAGATAGATAGACGGATGGATAGATAGAGAGGTAGATAGAGAGAAAGATAGAGATAGATAATATTAATATTGCGGTTCTTATAGAGCGCACATATCCACAAGTACATGTGCTCAAGGCGCTTTACAATTATTATTACCCCTGGTCACTGGACCTAATATGATACCACTCAACTCCCTGGGGAGCAAACTACAGCTCACATGTGCAGCCAATAAGCGCAGCAGAGCTATAAACACACATTACAACCACTGTCCTACCAGGTACCCATCACTCCTGGGTGGGGAGAAGCAATGAGGAATAAAGTGCCTTGCTCAAGGACACAACACCATGGCCATGCTTGGGCTCGAACTCACCATCCTGTGATCGTGAGTCCAGTGCTCTAGCCACTGGCCGATGATGCCTCCATAGATAGATAGAGAGATAGAGAGAGAGAGAATCAGATAGATAGATAGATAGATAGATAGATAGATAGATAGATAGATAGATAGATAGATAGATAGATAGATAGATAGATAGACGGATGGATAGATAGAGAGGTTGATAGATAGATAGATAGATAGATAGATAGATAGATAGATAGATAGATAGATAGATAGATAGATAGAGAGAGAGAGAGATAGTTAGATAGAGAGATAGATAGACGGATGGATAGATAGAGAGGTAGATAGAGATAGATAATATTAATATTGGGGTTCTTATAGAGCGCACATATCCACAAGTACATGTGCTCAAGGCGCTTTACAATTATTATTACCCCTGGTCACAGGACCTAATATGATACCACTCAACTCCCTGGGGAGCAAACTACAGCTCACATGTGCAGCCGATAAGCGTAGTAGAGCTAAACACACACATTACAACCACTGTCTTACCAGGTACCTATCACTCCTAGGTGGGGAGAAGCAATGAGGAATAAAGTGCCTTGCTCAAGGACACAACACCATGGCCATGCTGGGGCTCGAACTCACCATCCTGTGATCGTGAGTCCACTGCTCTAGCCACTGGCCCATGATGCCTTCATAGATAGATAGATAGAGAGATAGAGAGATAGATAGATAGATAGATAGATAGATAGATAGATAGATAGATAGATAGATAGATAGATAGATAGAAAGATAGATAGATAGATAAATAGATAGACGAATGGATAGATAGATAGATAGATAGATAGATAGACCGATGGAAAGATAGATAGATAGACGGATGGATAGATAGAGAGGTAGATCGAGAGATAGATAGAGATAGATAGATAGATAGATAGATAGATAGCTGATAGATAGAGAGATAGATAGATAGATAGATAGATAGATAGATAGATAGATAGATAGATAGATAGATAGATAGATAGATAGATAGATAGATAGATAGATAGATAGACGGGTAGAAAGATAGATAGATAGATAGATAGATAGATAGATAGATAGATAGATAGATAGATAGATAGATAGATAGATAAATAGATAGATAAATAAATAAATATAGATAGATAGACAGGGAGACAGACAGACAGACAGACAGACAAACAGACAGACAGCCAGCCAGCCAAACAGACAGACAGACAGACAGACAGACAGACACACTGATAGACAGTCAGACAGACAGTCAATAGATAGATAGATAGATAGATAGATAGATAGATAGATAGATAGATAGATAGATAGATAGATAGACACGAATATTTGAGATATGAAACTATATAGTACCGTATTCGATAATACCTTTTTTTGTTCCAAATTGAGAAGGATAGCTTAATTTGAGGCTCTTCGAAAATACCAGTTAGTTTCCCGGAAAGAGCACAAGTGTATAGAAGAATGAAAATAGACAAAAATATCACTCACCTAGCTTGAAGTGATCATCGCATATATACGTGTATATATACGTGTGTATATATACGTATATATATATATATATATATATATATATATATATATATTGCGATATGTGTGTGTGAATTAGAAGGTATATGTGTGTGTATGTATCGTCTTCATTTATAAATAGTCAGCATAGAAAATTGCCAATTATGTGCGTATGTAAACTTCATTAGCCTACTCTACTATACACCGACATACCCCCATATGTCATACCCTAAACTCTCCACAGTCGCTGTGCCTTGTTTTGTGCGCGCCGCGATGGGCCTGCATTCGAAGGCTGTGCAGCTGTGAACAAGCCATTCACAGCGATTGTCGGTTCTTGCAAGTATATGAATATTCATAAGGGTGGTGACGTCAAAAGAAAAACCTCTCTTACTGGGCGGAGGGAGTATATACTAGTAGCTGATAGACCTATATACGCGCTATGTTTTTATTTTTCATTTTTCATTTTATATGGCTATGCTACCTGTCATTTTTTGTTTTGATTAACGGATGTGTGGAGTTCAATAAAGTACCCGGATCAGGCAGAAATCCGACCGGTCGCTTGCAAGAACGTCCAGACCCTGGGATTCGCGTCGCGTCTCTTAAGGGCGCGCGGGTGTTCCAACAGGGAAGAACGCGAATCGCAGGGTCTCTGCCAGACTAGTCATTCCCCAATACACATATTTCTCTATGTCATAATAATTCAATGTAAACACTATCTTTACCAAGTTTGAATGATAACTGTTCATTAATATCTTCTTAATTACCCTAAATGTGAAAGCCTCGTAACATCAACCTTTGATGGTCATTATCGATCATATTGCAACAAAAGTTGCCATGAATATGAATGTTATACTACATTGTCCATTTTTTAAGTTTTTCTTTTCAAAATCTGTACACACATATTTGTTTGATGCTTTTACATGTATTCTGATACATTTAGCGGAGTATAAGGAGATAATGTTTTGTAATTTTTGGTTTTCATGCATGGTATTCCATTCCAATTTTGTAGTATAAGTGTTAGTAAGCTTATAACCTGATGTTTATTATGACATTTAGATCTATTGCCGGTCTGGAAGTCAGTTATCACTGTGGTGGTTCACTTAATTCTGAAGCTGAATTGTCAATGTATCAGTATTATACAATTGTTTGCTTATTTGGAAATATAACCACATGACAGATATTTTTTCTTCTTAAATACATCTGTTTCATTTGACACCGGAAGGTAAATATCGTTTTTCTTACCGATATTCCTGCAGCTTTGTTTGTGTATGTGTGGAGAGAGAGAGAGAGAGAGAGAGAGAGAAAGAGAGAGAGAAAGAGAGAGGGACAGACAGACAGACAGACAGACACACTGACTGACAGACAGACAGATAGACAGAAATAAGAGACAGACACAATGACAGAGGCCTGCCATTCTGATAAGGAAAGGTCTTTACCTATGTCAATGAAGGACTTTGCGAAATATTTTTGCACAGAATATTAAAATGTTTCATAAAAATTTATGCAGTGATTCTGGACTTTCGCCCTATATATCAATTCATTGAATATGCAAATTAGCATTTCATTGAAACACTGTCTCTAAATGTCATTGCATTCTATTGGTCAACATCATAATTTTCATAACATTTGTAGCGGCTTTTGAGGACATATCACCCTAATTACAAAATTTACTACATATGCATATAAGCAATTAAGTGACAGATACTGCTAAATGTGTTTGCACAGAATAACAGCACAGGGAGAGCAACTCCTGCATCACATGTCAGTAATGTGAGATCCACATTTATACAGCTTTGCATCGGATTTGATGCTGTATTTCTGGACATATAACCCTTGTTATGAAAGTATATTGAATATGCAAATTAGCAATTAAACGACTCAATAATACTCAATACAATACTACTAGTGAGAGACGAATATCTGAACCACGTTTCATCAAATTTGGTGAAGTGTAGTATTTCTGAAAGAGCACACTAAATAGAAAAGTTTCTTAAATATGCCAAGCAGAAAACAGTTGATATGATACTGATTATTTCTTTGCACACAGTAACAGCAACATCAAAAGAGCATCAACATCAACATCATAAGAGCAATATCAAAAGTGAAGCAGTATTTTGGCATATCATATGTATTGTGAAAGTTTAGTAAATATGCAAATAAGCAATTGATTGATACGAAACTCATAAACTTCTTACACTCTTAAAGCAAGGTGAAATCAACATTCGTACACTGACCGCATGTCACCAAATTTGATGCAGTATTTCTGGATATATCAAAATAGTTCTGTTCATCCATGATATATATGGGAATCAACTTTTAACATGATACTGCCAAATGACTTTGTATGCTATAACAACACTGTCAGGTCAATATCTGAACCGAATTTCATCACAGTTGCTCCAGCATTTCTAAACATATGGAACCAAAGACACACTAGTGCTTAATATTTTTGCAACCTATTATGGAACTATAAAATTAACATCTGTACAACATTTCATCAAATTTGATGCAGTATTTCTAGACATATCACACTAATTAGGAACTATTATTAAACACGCAAATTAGCAATGAATAGGAATGATTCCTAATTCTGTCTTAAAACAATGTGAGAGCATCATCTTACCATATGCCATCTAATTGAATGCAATATTTATTGACACACCACACTAATTAGTAACATCATTAAACAGGCCTAAGCAATAAATTGACGTGATACTGATAAATTTTCTCGTACACTCTTAAAGTTACGTGAGATTAACATTTCAATATTTCTTGAGATGTTATCCTAATTTGAAAAATTAATTGACCATGCAAACCAGCATTAAATTGATGCGATGCTGCTTAATGTCTTCGCACACCATTACAATATTGTGAGATCAACATCCGTTCGTTTCAATGACCATTGCTGCAGTATGTGTAGACATATAACACTTATTACAAAAGTTTATCTAAAGTGTAATTAAGCAATAAAGGGATAGAATACTGCTTAATGTCTTTGCACGCTATTACAGTACTGACAGATTAACATCTCCACCATTAGACATAACATTCTTGAATAAGCACACTACTTAAAAAGGTTTATTACATATGCAAAGCAGCAATTAATTGACATGATACTGTTACGTGAAATAATAATACTGTCTTTTCAGGACATGGGCTCAACAACTGTAAAAGTTTTAACAATATCGATGCAGGAATTCCGGACATAGATCTCTTATTACGAAAATCCTAAAATACGCAAAGTAGTACTGCTAAAGATCTGTGTACACTATTACATAACAGTGAGATAATAATTTGTATAAAATTCAATTAAGTGCATCTGGACATTAACCGATACATCAAAATTCAGTAAATAGGCACATTAGCAATTAATTGAAATTATACGCCAAATGCGCCAAATGTAATTCCTTCTTATTTACAACAGTGTGAGATCAAGATCTGTTCAATATTTCAGCAAATTTAGAACACTTGTCGTGGATATATCACCCCAATTACGGACGTTTTCGGAAAATGCACATTATTTATTTATTTATTTATTTATTTATTTATTTATTTATTTATTTATTTACTGGCTGGGAACAACAGGCTTTCGCCCAATTACAGTTCCAGCAAAAGAAAAAGAAACTAACAAAGCACAACAAAGAAACAAAGACAGTAACAACACAGTTAATAAAAAAGACATTGGTAAAAAATACAGATCTAAAAACAATAAACATTATTAAATAAAAATCTGCGAAATTGCCCAGAGTTACAATTAAAAATATCAAAAGTCTCATCGTTTAAAATACTATTCACATTTACCATAGTTCTTTGTAAAAATGCTGAAGAATGAGCATTGACTCTTGATACATTAGGTTTAAAATCTTGTTTTGAGCGCAGAGTGCGAGAAGGCACATGCAGACAGATACGCGCTAGAATTTCGGAGCTGTTATAAAAAGAGAACATACATTTGTAAAAGAAGATGGCATCCATAAGACTCCTACGCTCTTGTAGAGATGGGATTTTGAAGAAGGTACAGAGTTGTTTGAAGTAGCCAGATGAGTAGGTTATGCCAGTTTTACCGCACAAGTATTTGAGAAATTTACACTGAACTCTTTCGAGACGGTGAATGAGATACGGCTGGTGGGGAGACCATACTTGACTGGCATACTCAACCAAGCTCCGGACAAGTGTTGTATACAGGGTTTTGAGAGTGTTGACATTGCTAAAATTACGTGAGTTACGTTTTATAAAACCTAGCAGCTTGAAAGCTTACTTGTATTAATATGTGCAGAGTAGTTCAGATTTTGGTTGAGACGAACACCCAGGTCTTCAACTGATGTTTAGAAATTAACTGAGAAATTAGAATAAGAAATTAGAAATTAAGTGAGACAATACTGCACAATGTGTTCACACACTACTATACCATTGAGGGACCAACATCTGCCACAGTATTTCTGGACATATCACACTTATTATGAACGTTTACTGAACATGGAAATTACCAATTAAAAAGACACAAAACTTATTATGTCTTTGAGTGCTATAAAAACACAGTAACATCAACTTCTGTATCGAGTATCATAATGTTGCAGAATTATTTCAAACATATCATATTAATTATGAAAGTTTATTAAATATGCAAATAAGCAACTGAAAGACGCAATCCTACTGAATACTGCTTTGCACGCCACATATGAAGAGAAGGATAAAGAGTACTAAGAGGTCAACTGTACAACATTTATTCAAATTTGATGGTGGACATGTATTTCTAGACGTAGCACACTAATTACAAAAGTTCATTAAATGTGCGAACATGACATCGCTAAACGTCTTTGTACAGAAATTATGATCAAAACAACTGTACCAATTTTATAAACGTTGATGAAACATTTCGAGACATATCAACCTGATAAGGAAAAATTATTATATCAAATTAGCAATTATCTGAAATGATACTGCTAGACGTCTTCGCATACTATTACAAATCTATGAGATCAATATCTGCACAAGTTTTATCAAATTTGCTTTGTACAGACGCACCACCGTTGTTACGAAAATTCACCTTATATGAAAATTAGCAATTAATTAAAATGAAACTGTTCTATATCTTTGCACACAATTGCACCACTAAGATAACTGTACATTGTTTCATCAAATTTGTTGCAGTATTTCTAGACATATCACCTTGCTTACGAAAATTCATATAATATGTAAATTAGTAATTGACATGATACTGCTATATGTCTTTGCACACTATTGCAGCTGTTTGGTATCAACATCTGTACCAAGTTTCATCGAATGTGAACCAGCATTTTTTGATCTATCACCTCAATTATGAAAATTCATTGAATATGCTAATCAGCAATTAATTGACACAGTACTGTCATACATCTTTTGCCGTATTAGAGCTGCAAGGACAGACATCTGTACAAAGTTTCATCGAATTTTGGCACAGTTTCTTTTGAAGTCGAACTCTTTTCAACAATCACTTACGTTTATGCAAATAAGCTCTAATAATGCATACCATACACAAAATAATTGATATTCGTATGTATTTTACGTGTGCTATCCTTGTATTTAGTTTAAAGGGATTTTGTTCTGCCATGTCTAAGATATCCATGTTGACGAACGGACGGACAGAGCCAAATCCATAAACCCCTGAACTTCGTCTTCGGGGACTAATTTGGCACACTTACACGGAACTTATCACACTGACGTACGATACAAGTCATTCAAGACTACTTCTTTCCCGAAACTCACCGCTACAGCCGCTTGAAAGACAGTCTTTCAACGTTTCTCAGTTTTGTATGCATTAATTGAAAGCAAGTTTGTGATCGTCAATTTGGGTTGTCGTACAGGGTATTCTTATCTTAGTTGATTGTGTGTCTGGGATTTTAATCCTTACCTTTTCCCATGCCCAAGCGTTATGTTGATTGTTTGTTATCATGTTGGGTTTTTGAAGCTTTCTAACCCCTTTGTCGACTCATGCACCTCCATCGTCAAAATGATCGTAAAGATTGGTAATATCGTCACATCTCTTCCTTTGCCATCCCTGTGTTGACGTTGGGAACATGTGCTTGCTTGGCATTTTGATATCCTTTGATATAACAGATTACACGTGCAATGTGGAAAAGATCTTCCATTCGGTGAAAGATATTTCGTTCGAAAGCTTCTTTGGTAGAAGTCAAATACTGAAGCATCATTTAGATAAATCTGAAATGTTCCTAGATTGTAGTCTTCCATAAGAAATCACCTTGCTCTCTATTCTCCCTGTAGTCGGCTGGCATAGAAGCGAGTTCATTCAGTTCATCAGGATGTCAGTTCATCAGCTTGGTATCGTCATTGCTGAATTAGTTTATTCACTAATCTCTTTGCAGTCGAGTTCCTAAGCAAATGCTTCCAGAACTGGGGAATTCATACCATCATGTTTGATCTGCAGACACCAGTGGCGACCAGCTCTAGTTTTCGTATGGACACAGCTTACTAATTTCCTTCAGGCCTAAATGACCGGCCATGACCGAGACCTAAATTGTCTAGATTTTAAGAGAAACGCTAAGCTTACTGTCAATCGAATACCCTTGACACTCGTCTCCGCCAGGTCTTCTATCATTTTGTTCGATGTTTTGTATAGTTAAAAATGGAGGCAATGACACAATCAGGCTGGTATTCATCCTTGAACATAAAGCAGCAACAAACATGACATCGGTTTCATGCGTCATGAGGAAGATTACGGTCGTATAAGGATCGCGGAATTAGGCCACTATGTATGTCTCTTCTTAAATTAGCTTGTTTTCACGTCAATAGTGTTTCAATGCTCTGCATCAGTTCTTGCATTATTGAGATAGGGGCCTTATGACAATTGTGGGTAAATTCACAGCCATTTTATTGAAATTATTCACTGTGGTCAATAAAAGGCATCATCCTCTTAAGAATTTGTAGCCCAGCAATCTGTTGCTCTTCTTGATCATAGAGTTGAAGGATGTTCAATGTGTGGACTGGATAAGTATTAATCCTACATTATGCCCTCTTTCACACATAGTGAATGATTAGACACCACCGGCGGGTAACGCATTGATTACAATACACCGTACTATCATGGCCAGTACTATTGATGATAACAATACTTGACCAAATCATGCAATCAACAATCTGTCTAATGACAGACTATGAGAGTTCCTGACAAGCATCTTAAGGTCATCAAATCACTGTCGTAGAATAACTGACAACAACGTTGGTGATATGCTATATGGGCCTTTCCTTTACTACATGGTGGCAACTAACATGGAAGACTATATAACAGCAAGTACCGAGGACAACTAGTGATGATGATCACCGACAATAAAATGCATTTTCTAGAATGTAGTAAAACGGGCTCAATAAAAACTTGTCAAAAATAACAAAACTGGCCAAGTTCTCAAATAAGCCAATTATAAGCTTTAGTTAAATATTGTCATGCCATACACAATGTATTTTTAGCGTAGTGTTGTCCCACTAACATATTTTTGTATCGTTAACCAAATATCAAAACGGTTTTTCCTGCTGCTGACTGTTTTGCGTTCTTCTTTTTGTCTACACCAACTTACAACATTTACAGGCATGCGGTTCTAATTTCCATTTTGGAATAACCAACTGATGGACTTAGCATTAATTTTGTTTATACACAGTGTGCATGCATCATTGCAATCTCCCAGAAAACAACTGAATCAGATCTTTTTTAACACATAAACTAAGAACCATTTTCTCGGTATATTTTCCTTGACAAATCACACTCTCGTTCTGTTTCAAAAGTAAGGACTTAAATTTGTCGAAGATATTAAGACCAAAAGTGTGTACTAATAGCTCTGATTCATTCCGATCCATGCTAGGTATGCAGAATGCATAATAAATGGGACTCTTTAGGTTAGGCAGAAAAAACATCATTATTCAAAAGAAGCAATTTTGTTTACTGGCCTGAATCGACAACATTTTGGAACATATACTTTGCCATTACAAATGCACGGCTAAATACTGCTGCTTTGAAGGCAAGATGAATGTAGGGTTGTTAATTGACATGGGTATTCAAGGTAATTGGTGCAGTCAAAGTGACATTACATAGAAATTCTTATTCGATTCGGTGAAAGAAATAATATTGTGCAGTACTAGAACAATGGCAGCAAAGGAAACATACTTTAAGGAATTTGTGTAATCGTTCACATTATGAGACTTCAATTATTGTCCAAATTTCAAGAATAGGCAAATGACATACCCGAAATACAAGCAAAAAGTTACTTAAGTTTAGAAAAAAGTGTATCCTTTAACAAAAATATAAATTTATTTCTGATGATGAAGTAGTTCTTCGCCATTGTTTTAGAATGCTGCTTCCTATAGAGTTTGTAAACCCACTTTGCCATATTGGAACATCTCAATAAAATGTTACCTTGATAAAAGGAATCGACATGCATCAAATACTCATGATCATTCAGTTGACTTCGTCCGAACCGCATGACTTGACTAGGTCGTCGTTGTCCTGTCTTCATATCGAAACGGTACGCAAAAACGTGTAGCTTCGAGTGCGCGTGCCGCAGTTCAAATCAGCATCGCGATTATGCTGACCAATCGCGGGTGGCAATTGAACAAAACCTCGCTTGGTGGGGGTTGGAAATGTAATTTGCTTCAAGGGGACCATCAATTTACCGTACGAGTAATTTGGGTAAAAATTCGAGGTAAAAAACACCAATGGCAGTCTTTGAGGGGGTAAAAAAGTATTATTATAATTTTAACACAAGAGGATTTGCAATGCTGCCACTTCTCTATGTAATAAGTTCTCATAAATATTCAGTCTCACTACACTTTCTGAGTTGTCAGTTTCAAAGCTTGCTATCACTCTCAGGAATTTCTATAACACCCTCATTAGAATCATTACTGCAACGTCCGTTTTTTACACAGCAGCGATTTCAGTGGAGAATGTGGACCAGACATGCCACCTTGACAGTGACTCCGCAGATAAAGATAGGCCAGTGGGATTTACAGAAAACCAAACACACACTACAAACATTTTAAAGAGGACCTGTTTAGTCAAAGTGGATAATGTATTGTGGAGGAGTGGATAGATTTTGGGTAAGTAAGAAATTGTACCTGAGATGTAAAACTAAACCCTTTACTGTAGTTCAGGACGACATTTCTTGAATTTTTGAAGGGCACACTGTAGTTGATTGGGACAATCTAGAAGTTCAATCATCGCCCTTGTTGTTCAGACGGCGTTTGATGAGATGTTGCAGTATATTTGTTTGCAAATCATGGCATGTTGCAGTGTTGTTCACTTAGCATAGTTCTAAGTAAACCTCCTCAGATTGGACAAAAGTGTTTCACTTTTTCATGAAAATATTTCTTGCAAAAAGTAAAGGACTTTGTCCTATCCAAGGGGGACTGGACGTTTTTAATAGGGAAGTGCAGATTTTGACTTCTTTAAACTCATAATGAAAGTTCTTATCAAACATTCTGCAATTGTTACTCCTTGTGGCAGATTGAAATGCGTTTAAAATGTGTGATTGTTCAACATATTTTCGAAATGGACATTTGTTGTTTACTAATTAGATTCAGCATAGTGGGCAACACTGAATCATACCCTGAAGACTCCCCCCCCCGAAGTACTATCTTGACACTCCCTTACTGCCTTCCTTGATCAAAATCTTAACGAAAATAATTAATTTGGCAATACGTTCTTGAGGACTCTGGTGAGCCTTATAGATGATGCCATCATGGAGAGTAATACACTGCTCTGGAGTAGATGTGTGATTTGGCACTCAACACCCTCAATATGGTGTTAAACGATAATGAATTCGCCAATTTCGGAAATGATTGCTTTGAACGAAGGCCTCTGCCCGAAGATGGATATAGCGTTTGTCTGCTTTAAGATTTATCATGAAAAGGGAAGAAATCTCACACAACAAAAGGAGAGGGGTCTAATATTAAATAATCAGTTTCTCATTCATCAAATACAACACACCGTAACACTCATGAACAGAAATAGATATATACAATTCTTTATCGATACTATGGGATACTGCAATTTACTTTCAGAGCTTGTGATAAAAATTATCATTCCACGTCTTTTTACACAAGGAGCTCTTAATGAGCCCCTGAAAGGGGTAAACCAGAAAAATTAATGATAAAATTTGAGAATAATTGTCCCTGAGTCGCATTTTACCTTAAAAGCGACCCTCACTCATGAATTGTTTGGTATGTGGTGTGAAGATAAAACGAATAGATATAGACATAAGAAAAAAACTACAATGCTGTTGAAGTTTCTAGCAATTTTGTAGAAAAATGTCTTTAGACCGTAAAATGTATCTTCCAGCAGGATTCTCATATTGAAATTTACGACAATGAAAGTATATAGTGTATTTAAAGTGCGCGGTGATCACAGTATCAGCGTTGTTGCTCCTAACATGTTGACTCTGTTTTCCTTGGACTGCTTTCGTGAAACACAATGTAATTTCCGTACACAAAGACCGAGAAAAACAGTGAGCTCTCTCATCCTCCTCATAGTATTGTAAAACTATGAGGGCAACAGAGTCGACATACTTACAGGGACCCAAAGAAAAGGGTGGTTTATTACGAATTTACATCCACCTATGAAGGTTACTTCGTTCCAGGACGGACACCATATTACATGTCAATAGTCATACAATGTACAAATTAAATAAATAAATTTGACTAAATACCGATGAACTGCATTGCTATAAATGCCGCAACTATAGGTATGTGATCAAGCGGTGAAAGTTTGTAGCTTCTTCTCATTGACTTCCCGATTAAGGTTGTAGGCAACGTTAAATATTCAGTTACTGCAGGTTATTTCTTTGTTGTATCTATAGTTTTGCGTATGATATCTGTTGTTGTCCTTTTAAATCACTAGATTTCTGTGAATTCGACAGAATCCTTAATAATCTAATCATTATACACTAAACATCGAGAAAGTTGTTCAATTATACAGGTTCCCTAAGAGCAGTACTATGTGAAGACATGGTGACGCACATGATAATGCACCCAAGGAGTACGCCTTATTTCAATTTTAATATTACATTCACATGTCTAAGCAAACTGCTTCAAACATACATTATAGTAGTAAAAGAGAGTCCTCTTCCTCCATTTCTTGGTAAGGTTATTACATATTCTGGGTAACGTTTCGTTTTTGCAGGAAATATATCTCCGAAGAATGAAAAGTCACCATATGATCATAACATCTTAATTTATTTAAAGTTAAAATAATCCGGTTACTTTACTCTACTGGTATTGTCAATGGCTATTTCAGGACTAGTTGAGTGCAGGAAACTTTGTTTGTTGTCCTTTTCATAAATTGAAAACGGTTGTGATGTATATGTATTAGTGTCAGTTGCCATATTGTTTTCACTAAAGTTGCCATTCTTCGGATCTTCTAAATTGGTGACATCCCTGCTGTTGCCTCGATGTGAAAGATTCTTCAGACCAGGTGGATCTTCCGGTATCGGAATCACGCATGCATGCATAAATATTGCGTATAGAGCTAAACCGACAGGTGAATTCATGCAATCTATGTTGCGCAACCTACTATATGAATGAAATTTGCTGATATGTCAACGCATGGCAACTCGCATCTTTATAGAAGACGATATTGTGTGTCTGTAAGCACAAGTGCGTTCGTCAGGAGAGTAGTCGAAATCGACACGATTGTTCTACATAGTCTGTATGTTTTAAAAAATAATTTCCATCTCGAATTAAAATTTTTCCATAACGATTGTAACCCTAAGGGTGCCTTAAGTAATTCAAGGGGGTGTCCGGGGGAATTTAGGTCAAATCTGCTCTGTAAGCTGTGACCCTCCTCTGTCCTATTCTCTAAAATGTGACATTCCCGTTTGTTCAATACCTTAAGACTTGAACCTCCCAAGCCAGTGTGTTTGAGACATTTACACATTTTACATAAATACATGTTAGTGTTGTTTACCAGGGGGATTAAGTGACTGACAGATTGTGAGAAGGTAGCAAAAGATAATAATAAAATGATACTATTTTCTTTTGTACACTTTGACACTGTTGAATACCCAAAGCGTTATTTCCATGTTGTGCAAACTTTTCCTGAAACATAAATGTTATGTCATGGTCATTTCCAGCATCACCGTCACTATTGTCAGTTAGATAGTCCCAAACATTGTCATGATATAAATATTAAAAATTTACATTATACATATGCTAAGCCGCTACAAAGTACTGAAGACACCCAATGATTCATTATGGTATGTATCCTTGGAGATTACTCAGTGAAGTTAATCATGTCTCCTTTGATTCGACAAGGTCACAGACTGGGTTTCAAAAATCTTGAAAACATATTTTTGGAATACAATTCTTCTAAACTCCCGCTTTGAATATTTTTGAATATTACATTTCATCGAGAGAGGTGACACACAGAACATAATGTAATTGAAAGAGATAGTAGTTGTACTTGTTTTATGAAATAAAAAGACTGATTTTTTCACAAGACTTCAAACGAAATTTACATAATTTTCTTCTTTTCGAAAATGACCCCAATGTCATAACTTGCTTCCCAAAAGTATGGCATATGTATGCCTGCAGACCATGATTATGATGTTTACTCAATGGATATATTCAAAATGTTCACCGTAAAATATACACTTTGCTTTTACTTGATAAAATTATACCATGATATTTTACCAGGATCACACTATCGCTGATAAGTACAGCTGGAACGTTATTAGAAAGGCAACTTTCCATGATACAAATCAAAAGCAATGACTTTGTAATAATACACTAGACTTCAGCTATATAAATGTGTCTAAAAATCAAATCCATATTGCAGTGTAAAATATATCCTACGAGCCTAAGCTTGCACAGAAGGTGGAGTAGTATATCTCGGTAACTTGTGAAGCATGTTCACGTATTGCAAAGAATTGGTACAATTTGCTTGAATTTTCCTATTCAGGAAATATCACATTGATGAGAAAGTTCCAGTAATGTTTATAAAATCAGCTTCAGTGCAGGTGAAAT
>LD342750.1:293154-319909 GCA_001465055.1 Ptychodera flava
TATATATATATATATATATATATATATGTAAAATTGTGCAGTCATGTGAAAAGAAGCCATGGGCCATGATATGTGTATTAATGGAAATGAATATGAATACTAGCGCCCCGCTTGGCTTGAGTAGGACAGAAGTCCCGATTAGCATACTAGTACTTATTGGTTCCATATATGTGGCCTTAGTATCTGTGTTCCTATTCAAAATATGTCACTTCTTTATTAAATGGCCCTAAATTGACTGAAAGTATTCATTTTTTTTGCAGGTCCGCCACCAAGTCGACCTTGTTAATATGGACAATGTATTGTGGAATGGAAAAACATACAAATATGTTTTGAGTGTTCAAGATGTATTCAGTAGGTTTGTTTGGCTACTGCCTTTGACGAATAAGTCAAGTAACGAGGTTGCACAGGAGCTTGCTAATTTATACGCTGACGTAGGTCCACCACGTGTTCTACAATCGGATAATGGCGGTGAATTCAAGAAGTATGTACGTAGACTTTGCAAATCAATGAACATCAAGATAATAAATAGCTCACCGTACCATCCACAGTCACAGGGAAAAGTTGAACGATCACATCGTTCTTTCAGAAACAAAATTCGTTATGATTTGGCAAAGATGGCAGAAATAGGGGTAAACTGGGTTGAACAAATAAAAAAATATCAACGGCTGCTAAATGAAGACCCGAAAGAAGTTCTCGGTAACAAGTCACCTTTCGAGGTGTTTTATGGTCGAGAATCACGTGCTGTTTCTGGCAGAACAAGCAGTCAAAATGCAAGATATGTAAATGAACAATATCGAAATGCAGCAGACCTACATCCCTCTGCAGAGGACTACACAGGTAATGCCAAACGCGTTCAAAGAATTAGAAAGAAAGCAAAGGTGGCGAGCCAGGTATGGGAAAACAGATACATAAAAAAGAAAATGGGAAATAATCCACCGTCTGTATATCATGTTGGCGAAAGGGTATTCCTCAGAGTACCTTTTAGTCGAACGAGTCGTGTGGCCCCGAAGCGTCGTTATGTCGTGGAGGGATCGATAGTGAAAAGAAATTTAAAGCTATCAAGGTATAAGGTACAGTTTGTTCATCCATCAACCAAAGAACATTGTCTGAGATGGGTCATGGTAGACGACATTACAAGTCTAACAGTCGCGTTAGAACGTGGGAAAAAAATTGAAGCAAGACGGAAGAAATCTGCAGCCAACAAATCTGTACCTCCTCGTAATTTCTATTTTCCATTGAGATATGAAGATCACGCTGATGCATTCCTTGATCAAGGTTACAGTATCAGTTATAATCCTCCAGGTGACGGCAATTGTCAGTTTTCAGCGATAGCCTATTTATTAAAGACAGTAGGTATTTGGCGATCAGCAAGTACCCTGCGTAGAGATATTGTGCAATTTCTTATTCACAATCCAAACTCTCCTGATGGTCATCCCCTAGAACTGTATGCTGGAATGCCCTGGGCAGACTACATCCAAGACATGGAAAGAGAATCCACATATGGCGACCACTTAACAATACAAGCAGCAGCAAATTTGTATCAAGTTCAGTTCAATGTTGTATCGTCCCTCGGATACCAGGCAAGGAGTGTGATTAGACCAGTGGATGGCTTTCCAATTGCAGAGTTTACGATAGGACACTTCGCAGAAACGGAGGGTATGCATTACGTAACTCTAGAACAGAATGGACCGATATTAGAAAATGCCCTTGATTCAGAGCCGGCTGCTGATTCTGAAGACCGACAAACTGAAAATGAACATGATGAAACCCCATTATCATTATCTTCAAGTAGATCAGATGCTAACATGAATGGAGGAAGCTGCGAAGTTTACGAACCAGTTACAAAAACACTTGTGACACCTGATAGACAACTTGAAAACAGAATAATTAATAATTATCTTGATATGTTACCCTTTGATGTATTTGATCTCATCATTCAATTTAGTTTGACTGGAAGTCTACGATGTGTTGTTACTACTTTTAGTAGTTTATCAAAACTATATCCAAGTATCATTAAGCGTTACAGTCGTAGGTTGCCGCAAGTCAGCTATTATGGAGCATTGGGTTTGCATAGCGTGCGTAGTCTTATCAATGAATGTGGCTGTGGCAGTGGTTTGATACTTGAACTGAAACGTATCATAGACAATCCTTAGTGGATTCATTCCTGGGTTATACTGACAACAACCGGATTAGGATCTTGGATGTATGTATCTGATATTTTCTGGCAGAAAAAAACGGCGTCGTAAGTTTTAAGTTGCGGCGAGATGTATACCTGAAAACGTCATTGATTTTCAACACATTGCTTATACTATGTTATTAAGTAGCGTTGGTGCAGCCTGTTTTAATATTTAGCTTGTGTTTTTATTGCTTTCTCGTATTCTCTTTACGGTCGGACGTTTGTCATTTTGATACGATTATCCTTCTGTCGAGCTTTGCCATTTCTACATGAAAGGATTTAAGGTGGCTATACTTGTTATCTGCAAGAAAATCGTTAAAGCCCTTTATCCATTGAAGACAGAGATTAAATTCCAAGAAGTGTTAGTAACATCAATTATCATTAGTTGTTAAATGTTTGTTCCTTGATTCAGTGATGGCCTGAGGCCTACATTATGTAAATTGTCAATGGTTTGTTATTGCATCATTCACCAACATTTGCGTGAATATTTGTTAAATCGAAATAAAATAAATATTGAAATAAAAACAAATGTGCAGGTTCTTTGTATGCTATTATTTCATGGACCTTTGTACTTCTGACTTTGGTATGATGAAAACAACAAGTCTACTGTGGTGCCTTCAAGGTCATCAGATGGGTGTAAAATTCTGTGGAAATCATAAAAGCTGTCTGAGGTATAGTATACCACTGCCTGATGTAAAAGCTGAAACAAATTTTAATGTACCGCAATAATACTGTATCCTCAGTATTATAAATGAAATGAATTTGAAATGTATATTCTGCTCGCCTTGCGTAAATCCAGTAAATATTCATAATGTAGAAACTACCTACTCTTCTATTGTGAAAACCTAGCCCACAATTGCGAAAAAACTGCATATAAAAAGAACATTTTACGTTGGAATTTGAGCCAGCCAGGTTGAAGATTGGAGAGATAAATCAAAAATCGAGAAAAGTAAAACGCAAACCTGGCAAGGAAACAAAATGAATTCTAATATTCAAACATTCAGTAAAATAGTTTAGACAGATGGACGGACAGACAGACAGACAGACAGACAGACACAAACACACACACACACACACACACATATATATATATATATATATATATATATATATATCTGTTTACGTGTACGTACACACACACGCACGCACGCACACACACGCTCACACACATACATACATACATACATACATACATACATACATACATACATACATACATACATACATACATACATACATACATACATACATACATACATACATACATACCCTCACAGAATACTGAAAGTAGCGGAAAATGAAAGTATGCAACAACGTTACACCAGTCTTATGAAAGACTATTATTTACTTAGAGCATCGATAAAGAAAGTATTCAAGTTCAAGTTTATTACATTTATGGTTGTGTTTTATTACATTTATGGGTAATTTGTTTATTACATTTGTGGTTGCGAGTTATTACATTAGTGGTTGACTGTTTTATTACATTTGTGGTTGATTTTATTACAATTGTGGTTAATATTACATTTGTGGAGATTATTACATTTGTGGAGGATACAGCCCCATCCCCTGCAGCTGTATCTGCGCGTTCAATATTGAACGGTTTCAAGGGACTCATTGGCCGAGTGCCAGAACATGAAATTGTACGTATGTGTGTAATGCACACACACACTATCCAGATCTTGCAGAAGCGCGTCCGAGATAGCGCAAACTTGCGCTCTAAATCGGAAGAAAAATTGTTGACATTGCACGAAAACGGCCACTACTCTGACAATTTGATGCCCCAGTCACGAATGTAAGATGTATAATAATAAGGTTATTACGAAAATACCACAAAGGATGCACGAGGACATTGGCACAGCGTATCGCCCGACGCGAATACAATATATATGTCGTTGCTTCGCAGTGACAACAAAATATCAGACTATGACACTTAGTTATCGCACATGATGGAGGTGTTTGTTTTGGTCTTTAATTCCCTTTTTAGCGCCGCTGTCAGCGACGCGGAGCTTATCAAATGGGATGATTTTCCGTCGTCGTCCGTCGTCCGTCGTTGTCCGTCGTCGTCCATCAACAATTGCCTTCTCCTCTGAAACCACAAGTCCGATTGCTTTGAAATTTTATATGCAGTTCACTTGGGGTGACCTCACTTAAGTTTGTTCAAATCATGGTGAAACTTGCATATTTGTATTTTGGGGGCATTTTTTGGTGTTTTTGGTAAAAAAAATCTTCTTCTCTGAAACCGCTCGTCCGATTGCTTTGAAATTTGATATGCAATTTACTTAGGGTGACATCAGTCATATTTGTTCAAATTGTGGTGAAATTTGCATATTTGTATTTTTAAGGCAATTTTTGTCATTTTTGGTAAAAAAATCTTTAAAAATCTTCTTCTTCAAAACTACCAGTCAGATAGCTTTGATATTTGGTACATTTGTCCCCAGGAATGATATATTTCAGATTTGTTCAAATTGTGCAGAAATATGCAAATTTGCATTTTTAAGGCAATTTTTGTCATTTTTGGTAAAAAAATCTTTAAAAATCTTCTTCAAAACTACTAACAGTCAGATAGCTTTGATATTTGGTACATTTGTCCCTAGGAATGATATATTTCAGATTTATTCAAATTGTGCAGAAATATGCAAATTTGCATTTTTAAGGCAATTTTTGCATTTTTGGTCAAAAAATGTTTTTCTCAAAAAGTACTCAACTCATAGTTTTGAAATTTGGTATACAGGTTTGTATTGATGAACTAAGTAATATTTATTGAATTTCTGATGAAATCCGTAATTTTGTATTTTGGGGGCAATTTTTGCCAGTTTTGGTCAAAAAATGTGTATTTCCAAAACTACTCATCTGATAGCTTTGCAATTTAATATACAGGTTCCTACAGATCACCTTAATGATATTTATTGAAATTATGATGAAAATTGCAATTTTGTAATTTTGGGGGGATTTTTGCAATTTTTGGTCAAAAAATGTGTTTCTCAAAAAGTACTGGTCTGATAGCTTTGAAAATTGGTATAAAGGTTTCTACAGATGAGTTAAGTAATATATATTGAATTCCTGATGAAATCTGTAATTTTGTATTTTTTGGCCAATTTTGGCCATTTTTGATCAAAAAATGTGTATTTCCAAAACTACTCATCTGATAGCTTTGAAATTTGGTATACAGGTTTCTATAGATGAACTAAATGATATTTATTGAAATTATGATGAAATCTGCACTTTTGTATTTTTGAGCAATTTTTTCCATTTTTGGTCAAAAAATGCGTTTCTCAAAAAGTACTGGTCTAACAGCTTTGAAATTTGGTATACAGGTTTCTATAGATGAACTAAATTTGATCTTTCGAAATTATGATGAAATCTGCGATTTTTATTTTTGGGGCAATTGTTGCCATTTTTTGGTCAGAAAATTTTATTCTCAAAAAACTACTCATCAGATAGCTTTGGTTGACATGTTCTTAGGGATGATCCAATGTGATATATTCAAAGTATGATGAAATCTTCAATTGTGTATTTTTGCAGATATTTTAGCCACTTTTTTCTGGCCACTGCATTGAGCTATCACAGATTTCCACCTCCTTCATCAACATGTGTCAAAAATAGTTATTCTCTACATAAACACAGCGGAGCTATATCGGCCACTGGGTCGCATGTTAATAGCTTGATTTTACTGATGCTTCCGGTAAGAGCCGAATTTATTGATTGGTGTACATGGCGCTTTGTGGTCCGGAATTCGTTTCATCTCAATTCACGAATTAAGTTCAAGAATTGCACTTTAAGATACAGATCCGAAAGTTTTACTGTCCCTATTATATTTCCTACCTGAGATTGTCAGAAATATAACTTGGCAAAGATTAACTTTCATTTCAAGTTACTTTATTGCCATAGTAAATTGTTTCTGAGGATGAAGTGTGATACCTACCTACAACCAAATAAGCTGAGTTTTATTCTCATCAGTTGGAATAAAACATGTAAGAATTTTATCACAGACAAAGTAGAACTATATGAAGGCGATGTTCCTTGTCGCATCCTCAAACACTTTGGTCATGCAAGAGATGTAATATATTTATTTTACCTTAATATCTCTTCCACACATGTTCTGCAGTACCTGTGGCCACAGTATGTTTGTACCGGATCTCTCAATACCATGATGCATTTCCCACAGATGTACTTGTCTTCCAAAGGTTTTCTGAATAATTCTTTAGAATGGCCTGGCATTGTTGCTACCAGCGCATATCTCTTGGTTCACTTTTCTTGCTTGCTATAATAAAAAAAGACCAATTCAGAAGTTGTATATACAGGACACATACGTGCACATATGTGCAAGTATGAATACAGAACCACACTTTTATTTATGATACCATAAATAAGTGCTGCAAAGCATGAAAAGGCGGGCTTCGTAGAAACAAGTAGTCGATCAGGAAATATTCCTCATCTTTTTCTTTTGCAGATAATTATGTTCATCTGTTTTTATCTGCTTTTTATTCATTCACATAACACAGTTAACAGTAACATAATAAAGTCACAAGTGAGGCTGCGTTCACAAAAAAGTGAGGGGGCTGGAGGAAAATCTGGGGAATTCGAAAAATTTTGGGGTAGTGGAGGGGAACTTGAAAGTTTTGCACTGCCTATGGGACCTGAAAATGTTTTGGTTCCCTTTTACGTATACATTTTCCAATTCCAAGGTTTCTCAGGTAATTCAATGACAAATTAGTGACATTTTAAGTCATTCAATCGCTCTAATGTCAGCAATAATTTGAAAAAATCTAGAACCATTATGTCCTATTTCATGACTTTTATCTCGGAAAAAGTCTAAATATGTATGATTTTTCGTAAAAGAAACCAAACTAGTGGGCTCAGTAACGGAATAGAAGCAGCAACTCTTGATTACTTTTTCAATATTCCTAAACATATGTCAAATACAGTTTCTTGCTGTCTATCTACAGTATGCTGAAACAATATTCGGTTTGTTGATAAAGTCTGTACATATAAATATGTATAGGATAGTAATTGAATTAGAGTCAAGACTGAAAGTCATTCAATTGTTAATGATACAAATGCATGGTACACATACACATGCTGTGTTGGCAAGCTGTATACGAGACAGATCATCATGCTGCAGGGGGTAAAACAAGAACTAGGTTGCACGAACTGAACAAAAGCACTCTCAAAATAATCAAAGTTACATGTAATACAGCTACTGCATTGCTACTGCAGTGTCATTATCGCACTGCACATCGACCGTGTCAGTGACAGAGATAGCTCTGACTCTGATGTGGTTGAAGAAGAGTTTGCGTCTAACGACGGTTATGACAATGAAATACTTGTACATGAGATCAAACCTGAGAGCAGCACATGATATGGAAGAGCAGGAAACTTGAAAATTATCAGGGATTTTTGAATTCTGACATATGAGAATAATCAAAAACACGGCCTCACTATGCTTTGTTTTCTAAATTTTCACATTTTCATCGTAAAATAACACAAAAGTAAAACTTTGGTAAAAGAAAAATGTGAGACTGGATGGAATTACTTATTTTCTACCAAATTTGCCATCATTACACCCAGAATTTTAGAGATTAAAACGTTTATTTTATGGAATATTAAAACCTTCCAGTACTGTCAATTTTAATTGAGCAGCTTCTAATTTAAATTTGTCTAAGTACTTTTGAAGAAAAAGTTTTGGTAGGTCACTGTGCTCAGTTTTCGTAGTTTGAAACAGCAGGGGCCATTGATATGGCCGGAGTTGGATTAACTCAAGTCGGCTAAGACCGGTAAATCCCAAAACATCCACTCATGCATTTAAATAAGAATCAATTTAAGAACTTGCCTTATAGGATTATGTCTCAAAAAACTGTTAATAACAGGTAGTGTCGAACATCTGCGAGTAGAACTGCCCAGTGCATGTTTATTTTTCTTTGCGTGCATCCTTTATGATCATGAGGCTATGTGATATAATTGGGAGGGGACTTGAAAAATGTTGATCATATAGACGGGAGATTTAAAAATTGTTGAGGGTACTGAGGTGGGGGGGAGTTGGTAAAAAATAACATTTCAATTGTGATTCCTCCAGCGCTTCTCCCCCCAACCGTTATTTGTGAACGCAGCCTGAAGTCAGTCGTTTCATGACTAAGGTAACTTGAGAAATCGGAAAATTTAAAGTTCCATTAGCTGTATCTTCTGGAGATTTTTCCGTTAGTTTTGATTGAAATGATCACTGGCTCATGTTGAATAGCCTGTCAAATAACATAGAATCGCATATTGTTCGGAAAGATTACATGCCCTACAACTAAATAACATGTGATTTTACAACGAAAATTTCAATTTTTGTCCGGACAGAAATACAAACTCTGTTGACACGCGGATTGCAACATAGGCATTCTTCTGCACCTGCGCGAGCCATTTACAGCAATTTAAAAATAAATGTTCATTACTTATGCCCGGTACTTACGTCGTAGTCCATTGTCCGAGCACGTTGCGTAGCCAGATGTCTGGCAATCCACGACGCAATGTTGTTTTGATCCCGCAATAAACGTGAACTTGTACATATCGCGTGATCGCGGCGTCAAAATTATCTTTGTTCTCCCCAGGACGCTGAACATGCCAGACGTCAACAAACGAGCTCGGAAGGGCAACACGTTTGAACAAAATTAGCAGTTTTATGTGGCTATAACATCACTAATCATGTTTGTTTCTTCGTAAAACAACATTTTGCAAAAAATATGAGCCTCCAACATGGAATTTTCCGAGGTAAAAAATGGTCAAAAGTTACAAATAATGGCCCTTTAATACCAAAATTTAAAAATACCGCAATTATACGGTGTCGCTCAAATTTGATCAGAATTGGTACATACCAAAGATAAACAATAAGAGTTATTTCTATCTGTTCAGTGCAGGAAAATTATACGTTGATGTTATGACAATTTGTGCACAGTACAACCAGAAAAAAAACAAGAAATATTTAAACCACAAAATTAAGAATGACAAAAGTAAATAAGGTCTGAAACTGTAGGTACTGAAGGTCAACTTTAGCAACATGCATAGCAGAGAATCTTTCAACCATGGATATACAGAAATAGACATTCATGGTTTCAGCAGATATGTTAATATGTCAGTTCATAAACAATGACAGGAAATGACCAATTAGCTATTTCAGTAATTGCTACCACTCCTAAACATAATACAGGTGCAGCCAACGAACAATGCACTCTTAAAAAGGTCCTTTACTATGATAAGATATATTGTGCATGACAAATAATGTGAATTGACTAATTTTAAGTCAAGAGGGTAATTAACTAGCTGTTCATAATTTACCCTCCCACAGAACATTTTTCGACTTACCCTCCCACACTCAAACTTCATTTTTACCCACTCCCCACTTATTTTTGCCTGTTTCCCCTCCCCACTGTGAATTTTTGAAGCTCGCTCGCCCTGTGGCGAAAAAAAAAACTTGCCAATTTCCCCTCAAAAAGTTTTCCGCCAAGCCCTGTCCCCATGACAATCAACCGATATCCGCCCTGCCCTACAAAAAAAACTAAAATTTGCTCCCCTACCACCTAAAAACATGTCCCCTGCCCTAGCAAAATTAAAATTTCCCCTGCCCTCAAAAATTGCTCCTGGAATAGCTTTTTTGATGAATAGCTCCGTTGGCTGCACCTGATAATAGGTACCCTGCATAAAAATAGGTTAAAGGTCAAAATCCTCTTATTCAGATGTGTGGGCTGATTCAGTCCACTGCAACCACTCCTGCACACTTGCAGTATTTCCCTTTTTCTTACCTCATTTGCACATTTTTGACACTGATGTGTTCATTTGAACAAATTCACATCTCAACCCCTACATCTACCTGTACACCAAATACTGAGACGGTAGCTTTGGCAGTATGGGAGCCTTTGTGTGTGACGGATATACATCCGCACATACATACCCACAAATATACAGACATACAGACGCCACTCAGACTTATCATATAAGCTCTTTTTGGTATTTATATATAAACCCAAATATGAGCTAAAAACTGTGTAGTTTATGTTCAAGACTTTGCAAATGCAAATATACGAAGTTAACCGACGTTCACTGTAATCGTCGGGCAGATTGAGAATTAAATACAATAAGCAAAAAATCAAATGTTGGAAATCTTCATCCCGGGCTCGCGAAATCCGTGACAAACTTAACAACCATAAACTCTAATAAACGCATTTTAAAAAAGTGTATGAATCTGTGTCCGCAAACGGTTCGTCTATGCAGGAATAGTTATTTCCCTTCCTAGGAAACAGAAACAGGTTTTCTATATCAGCCATCAATCTACTCGTCATGAGAACGAACTCGGCTGTGAAGGATTGGGACATTAAATAAACCAATAAATAATGGTTAATTTCATGAATGTTATCTTCAGGCTGTTTCCTTTCTGGGGACTCGTCCATTTCACTTTCAGGCAAGCAAGGGTCTCTTGGAAATATCCAATTTTCGCTGAAACATGAGCAGCTAATTTTTTCTATGGCTTTAATTCGACATGGCAACTATTATGTATTGATGAGATTAGGTTGACTTCGCTTTTTTCAAACGTACGTATCTTACAGACATTAAAAAGACGTCTCCTGCCAAATTATATTGTAAAAGTGTAGATTTGGCCTAATTGTCGACGGCCGCTTTTATTAATATATCTGTATTTCAGATCGTGATAAATAATTCATAGCAAAACAAAATAACAATACATTTTGAAATATACGCTTACTCCAAATCCTCCACAGTCCTCTCTGTGATAACACTGATAAAGATAAAACACTCACGACAAGCGGGTTACTTGAGAGATGAAGTCTGCTCAGAAAGCTAAATTATTTTTTCGAAGGGCTCATCAAAAGTTAAAATCGAAAAATTGACAAACATTGCACTGTTACTCTGAATAAAAGAGTGTTTAAAACCAGACCATTTACCGAAAACTTAGGAGCAAGCTCGCCTAACTACATAAATAAACAGTACTTCAAGAGTAAGACCAATAAGGACTATCACGAAAGAAAGAAAATAAGTGATATTTAACAGAAAGAGGCGCAAATTTTAAATCTCAAATACGTGTATAGCATTGCCACAAACACAAAATTTTCGAGTTTGAGCCCGAATGTAATCATTATCCCTATAGGTCACACGTAATTAACTGACCAAGATATTTGTAAAGACCGACATAATTCAGCTCTCTATCGTTTAGATAAAATGGAATTGTTTTGAGCCTACGCGTACTTGGTTGAGTTATCATAAAAACTTTCTTTTTCCCCATTAAAAGTATTTAATTCACGTCAACGCATAATGACTACAGGTATCAACAAGCATCTGCTGGTCATAGGCTCCAGTAGAGTGGAGAGGTTCTTATTGATATCATCCAAATAAACGGTAAAATGAAGTGATGTGATTCAACCCTGTTTAACCCCATTTTGAATAAAAAGGTTCAAACAGTAACCCATTCCATCTCACCACAAAGTCTTGACCTATAGACAAAATCTTTATAGGATAAGGCTTAACACCCCAGACAATAGTTTAAGAATAGAATGTCGTGACAAACATAGTCAAACGCTTTTGATGCATCCACAAAGGCGATGAAAAAGGAATAATACAACGCTTAAAATAATTCAAATGTTTTTTCAAAACAAATATTGACATATCAGTACCATGGTCTGGTTTAAACCAAAATTGGTGATCAGTGGTTGTTAAACATTCCATTTAGCGATTTAACCAAACATTTCTATAACAGTTCTTTTGTTGCAACAGCAACAAGACTATAGTTAGATTTTTCACAAATGACGGCACCTCGGTTTATTGTAATGGGAGCTGAAACCATGGTCATAAATTGTCTAGGAACAGTTCCATGAATTGAAATAGCCGATAAACAAAGGGACAACATGACATTGACTCTGTATGGAGCATACTTCAAATGCTCAGGTGATATACCATCAATACCCAATGATGCACCTGTCTTGAGGTTCTTAAATAATTCGCAAATTTCTTCGTGGTGCACAGTCATGTCATTACTGTACTCAACGTCCGAAAAAACAGATGTAGAATCTTCACCAGGTTTTCTCAAAATAGTCTCGTAATCATAACCTTTTCCACATATTTACTACTTCAGCGTCATCAGCATGACCATCAACAGATGATGGCGCTATTGTTCTAACTTTACGTTCATTGACCTATTTCCAGTACTATGTAGAGATACTCTTTAATTTTTCAAGCCAGGGCGTTCTTTTTCTGCCTTCTTACTTTGTGCAAAGTGCCTTATTTGTGCCCCAAACCTACTCATAAGTTCAAAGAAGGACAAAATTTATGAGAACCATTGTCCTTCAAGATCAAGAAATCACTTCGGGCTTTGCCATAATATTCTTTGACAACTGTATTCCACCAACTATTGATGCGTAATTGATCTTGCAGCTATAGAAAGAGTCCTATCTGCTGCCATTAAAGCTCAAATAATGTCAGTGTAAAATGTGTCCATCAACTAAGAATGCATACAGCAGTCTGTGTCAGTGCCGCAGTGGGAACATAAACCTCAGATAATAGTGTATCACAGAACACCGTATAGTTTCCAAGTTGGCAAAAAGACGCCTTGTTCCAACCGGACTTTTAACAAGGCATGCATATGATAAAGCAGTGAATAGTGTATTGAGTTTCCTGACATGCGATACAGTGTCATTTTGAGTGCTGATTTACTTGTCATACTTGACATACATTTCTTTGTACGAATTTTCATATTTATCTGTGGAAATACAGCATGACGTTGCTCATATAAATAAAACTATTTAACAATGGTAATTATATACGCAATCATGTATGTAGAGGGCTTCGTGTCGCCTTGACTTTTTTTAGCTCATGGACATCATTAATGTTTCTTTTTGTGATGCTACTTTTATAGTGTTAATTTCGCTTCGCCATTCTGTACTTCTTGGCGCTACTTTAAACTTTGACATTTTTAGATATTTTATCTACTCTCAAATTTTCTTTTTTTATCTGTCCCAGTTTTCAATGCACAAAACTCCATTTATGGATGCAGTGATTAAAAGAAATGAAATCAAATGAAAATAAATACAATGATACGTTCATTATGTTGCTCCATATTTTATACAGTATATTCCTTCATTTACTGGTCGATAATATCCATGAGTTGTATCTACTTACAAAGTCGGCTGTGAATAGAATACAGTGTGCAAAAAGCGAAAACGGTTCACTCTGAAACCTCTGAACTTATGATTGATTTAAAATATTCCACTTTATAGCAGCAAATTCCATTTAAACCTGGAATTGTTGTTATGACTAGACTTTTTTATCAGTCACCCGCCTGTTTTGTTACTCATCAACTTAGGGTTTCCAAAGGAGAATTGTCGATGACCGAACCTCAAAGTGTGACTGTGTTGAGTCGGCAGTTGATTTTATCGGCGACATTCTGCTTGTCGCAGGGCGCCCTCTGTGTTCAATATACTATACTATTCGTTTGTCCAACATTCTATTACTATCGTTACATGACGTATCATAATAACAATGCCTTATTCCGAATTAAGAAAAGTGCGAAACAAACACTTACAAACACAGCCAAAGAAAAGAAAGTAAGACATCTTTGGGAAAACTAAAGTGAAAACTAGTTGTCTTGCAACAAATCAGGTCCACTCCAGAGTACCTGGTTGTTTGACAAATTCACAGTATGGGCTGACTGTTATCTTTGGGATAACATAGAATAAGCAAATTAACATTTAAATCAGTAACTACGGAGGCGCACAGCTCTCAGGAAGACAAAATACAGGGATACATGACATATACACTGTTGGAAAATTAACCGGAACCCTTTTCAGTATTTACTAAATGGTAAATGTTTAAGATTAATTACCCTGAGGCCAAAAATAAAT
This sequence comes from Ptychodera flava, assembly GCA_001465055.1. Classification (NCBI taxonomy): domain Eukaryota; kingdom Metazoa; phylum Hemichordata; class Enteropneusta; family Ptychoderidae; genus Ptychodera; species Ptychodera flava. The sequence continues at coordinate 307,213 of LD342750.1, forward strand.
AAATTGTACTGTTCAGATAACATGGTTTTCAATATTTTTATTTTTATAGATGCATTTTTCAGGGGTTCAGGGCAGTCAAACACTGGCCAAAACATTTCAAGAAAAATGTATCATACATATGAAAAAAAAACACATAAAAGACATCCTCGTTCAAGCAAAAATCAAAAGCCAAATAACGAACGCGTGATTTTACGGGTTTTTCCTTTCCTTATTTTACTTCCGAGTTTACGTAGCTCTAAAAAGTTAAGGGTCGGCACGTAAAAAATAGGGTAGGTCAGGTTATCGGAACAGCACAATTTTTTTTTGTTCGGCCTGATTACATCCTACTGCATCAAGCACTGCACAACCAAACAATAAAGACGTTCATGCATCGCCGAACAACAAACAGAGATTGACAGTTGTCAAAATCCCACAACACGAAAGATAGCCGAACGCCTAGCTCCAGAGCCGATATGTTTTATTGCATAACAAGGCTATACAAAATCCAAAACACAAACGTCCAGAGGGAGGAACAGAATCGGGTCCGCCTTTACAAACCCATACCAAACGGCCTTTTTTCAAGGCTACCAAATTCTCGAAAACGAGAACTACAGTAACACAATGGCAAAATACAAATTTACACAAAAACTGTGTTATAAAGCAAAGAAACAGGAAATACAACAAACACAAACAGCCAGAAAACCACGACACAACAGAAACACCATAAGACCCCAAACACAGTGAATTACCGTACAAATGCCGAACATAGCATAAACATAAATAACAACACTAATCCTAGATTCATCAAGAATATATCATCACACAAGTTAACAGCAGCAGAAATCGATGCACTGAGCAAAGGGTTGGAATATATCCCGACACCAAATCGTCCTCACAAAGTTCATCTCGTAAAAGACGCAAACACATTGATAGGGAGAATGAGAATCCAATACATAATAAATGCGACACAAATTGACCAAAAAGACAAATTCAACCACAAGTCTCGATGGACTCCACATACAACTAAAAACACATATCGACAAATTTGAATTCCTACATAGAACATTATGCCACCCGAAATCTACACTTAAAAGCCTAATCAAAGGCGAAACACTAATATACATCAGAACTTGCAACGCTAAAAATGACTTTGTTTCAAAGGTCAATACACTTACAGCAATATTAGTCGAACGTGGCTGAAAAGAACACGAAATCTCAAGCCACATCGCAAATACAGTTCGCCACACGAATTACGCAACAAGAACACCAGCGGACAAACGAAGAAACAACGAACACAGTAGTGTTCATGACAAAATGTAGCCAATATATATAAGAACATAAGCTTTACAAACAGCAGTGTACAAAAACATTTAGTCATCGCCTGTCGCCTTGCGGATATCAAGAGATGCAATGGTATTGACAACATCACTGTCAGTTACAGGGTGAAGAAAAAGGAATGTTGAAATGGACTGTGCAGAGAAGTCGTGAAATTTGTATCAGCAGCAACATCTATTTTTCTGGCAAGATTTTCAACAATTTGATGAAAAATTGATTAAATTGCTCTGCCATATCATTCGACTGGGAAATTGTTACTGCCTGACCTTCGGAAATAGTCATGAGTTGATTTGATTGTATACAGCTTAGAAATTTCACTTCTTTTTGCCGTTTTTAAGTTCTTCGGCCAAGAAAATCCTTGAAATCCTACCCTGAAAGACTTACGATTCAATTCACGATTTGTTTTGTAGAGAGTATTTGACAGACAAACAACGTTTGAGAAAAAAATTCGCTTAAAAAATGTTTCTTATACATGGTCATGAAATAATAATAATCATACCAATCACCAAAATGTTTAAAAAATCCACATAAGCATAAAAAATACAGTAAGACATGAAACTTGGAAGTTCGAAGCACATTTACGATGACTACATTTAAGATATTGCCACTGAGGTACAGGACAATATTATGTTTCCACATTTACTATTTTAGTTCGAAACTTGAGTTGCTTTGCAGCAACATTTGACAGACAAACCAACATGGGACTCAGCAAGCTGTCTGAGATCTGCTGGAACCCGCTTTATTATCTTCTGAGCAGCTATCAGTTTCACTGGTGGAACCATACACACAAGCAGAGCTTAAACCTGAGAAACGGCATCATGGAAATTCATCATTGAGCACAAAATTATGCAAAACTAAACTAGCACAAACAATCTCACAGAAAATCTGACTGATCGAAGTCTAAGAGTTCTAGTGGACTTAGGTAAAGTAAAAGAACAAAACAACTTTAAAACTCATCGAAAATTTCATAAAATTCATCCTCTGATGAACTATCACCATTTTGTATTAATTGTAAATACATTAATTGTCATCTCTGGCCGTGGCAATATTTGCTAACTCTAGCAATACTTTCAATTTGCCGATTAAAATTTTTCATTGAACAGAAAATGGAGCTTAACTCAAAACTAGTACAAAAAGTTTCTCACAAAGTGATACTCACAAAAAATTTGAACGAGGGAATTATAGTCAAAAAAACTTGGCACTGGCCATTTGAAAGAAATTATGATGATAAAAAAGAAAAGATTAATTATACTTTGAAACTCATTCAGTGTTTTCAAAAAATAAATCCTCTAATGAACTATATGACTTTCTCCAATTTATCACATTTTGATGGATTTCCATGTTGCCCTTTCTCTGGCCCAAGCTCTATTTGTAAACACGGTCTCACAAGTGAAACTGATAGCTGCTCATGAGATAATAAAGCAGTAGACATCTTGCCGAGTCCGATGTTGTAAACAGTTTTTGTATGTCAGATTTTGCACAGAGTAATTAATGATTAGACTAAAATGATAAATTTGGAAACAAAACACCAAAGCTAATTTCGTACTCACGAATATATACATGTACCTCAGTGCCTACAACGTAATCATTGTTAAAAAGAAATATGTACACCAGCCATATGATTTCAAGGAAATAGTTCATTTTCATTTTCTGATTAGCTGACTGACACTGTCAAACAAAATCAAATCTCGTGAAGAAATCTATTCAAAAAGGAGGATTAAATCTGAGGATGAGGGACTCAGAGACACTTATGCAGTGGGAGGAATGATGTGACACAGAAGGAACCTAAACGGATGTAACCAACTTTGAAACAAATATATCCTGGCATGGTTTAGTTCAGAGAAAGCGCACAATACGTCCAAAATGCATATTGGTATACAGTCTTATCTGAACGTACGAAGGAATGCTAACAACCTGACTTATTCAATTTGAACGTAGTCGGTACTCAAATTTGTTGATTACATCACTACCATGCTGTGAGCACAGGCGCAACTATAGTCGATAAAATAAAATAACAAATGGTTTTCAAAGCATGATCTTTCTGTCATCTAAAGGAAGTTTCTTGTAAAAACTAGTCAACGACATGGGTCCTTGGCTACGTGGCTTATGAGTGGCAGTAGTATTTGTAAAGTAACGTTACGCATCAACAAGGATGATTTGGCGGGAAGCCAACACAATAAGTTAAATATTCGATACTGACTTTGCCCAGAGATTGGTCAACCCGCAGTTGTTTGTCCACTCATCGAGACTTCGGGGAGACAGGAGGATAAAAAGTATGTCACTAATGAGGGCCAATCATACCACAAGCACAGTAAAACACACACACACACACACACACACACACACACACATATATATATATATATATATATATATATATATATATATATGTATGTATGTATGTATATATATCTTAAATCCCCCCCCCTCTTTAGCTTTGTAAGGACAGTCCCTGCATTACCCTGTTCCGTACTGTTGCGACTCATTTATGACTATAATAGGGTTTCGTTAGCTGTGGCTGTATTTAACGTTGCAGCCCTTGATGGCATCACATTTTGTTTAAGTGCAGTGACTCGGGATTCACTGTTCAAGATCACGTAGGCCACTGCGAAGTGTTAAAATGTAAGAAATTCTCTCTATGCTCACAGTACAATTTGATTTCATCGTGTATATAGGTCAATTTTTTAATTATGTATATAGGTCAGTTTTTATGGCTATATGTCAACTTTCTTCGAGTTCACGGTAAAACTGGGTGCTTTATGCATTCCAAATGAATGATCATAATTATTGGTATGACCTGTCCCATCACACCCCTTTTCAAGTTTGCATTTGTTAACCCGGTAGTTAATAGACGCAGAGGGATTAAAATGTAGGCTTAAATAGTACATTTGCTAACGCACTTCGTAGCGATGTCCCATATCAATGACAGGAAAGGGACATCTAACAAGAAACTCTACCACGATAGCCCACCCGTACCGAAATGCTCACTATAAAACTGCAATCGTTCGACTTACCTAATATGCCAACAGTAAAGCAACCATACTCCATGAAATTCTGACAGTGAGTTGTTTAACATTAACGTTCTCAGGCATGTTAGGGACGCCAATGTGACCTACGGCTTTAGTTACCGTTGTACGCGCCTCGAACTATCATAACCGAAACATTAAATATTAAATTCATTCTTTCATTACCAAGAGGACAAATTATGGATCACGGTGCACATTTTGCTTGTAGATGAACAAACTGTGACATCTAAATTTAAAATGACCGCTTTCCTATGTTAGCAGTATGGGAAGGAGATTACTTTCGATTATCACAACTAAAAGCAAAATGGTGAATAGTAAAGTTGCTCCTACAAACTTCAGAGTGAGTCCTATATCTACCTACGTACCTTAAAACATAAACTGCTTTGTATACCATACCACAAGAAAACCACAAGAAGCCTTCCCGCTAGGACCGGTTTTAGGCACAAAGGTATAGGTATAAGTTGTTCGCTAAAATATTCATGAGTGGATGTACAAGTTGAAGGTGGTGCATTTTTTCCCTGGTGTCATATGTAAACAATATGAATATCGCATGCGAAACCGTCAAAATATAGAAATTGAAGAAAATTACCTAACTCCGAGGGATTATGGTTCATGAAACTTGGTAGGAAGTTGCAAAATAATATTACTGACTTTATGAATCAATGATATGTATATTTTGATAAAAATGTAACATTTCTAATGATTATCTTTGTATTAAATTTCATAGTTTAGTCTATCCGCAAGCAACTTCGTTTGGACGACCAGGCTCACATAGCTAGCGAGAAAATGTCCATCGGCAACATATGTTAAGGCCATACAGGAGGGGTTTTCGCTACAGTAAAAGTGGAAGTTTTAATAATGTTGATGTTTTTTTCTGTCAAGTCATATGTAAACAAAGCTATATGCAAAACCGTCAGGATATGATAATTGAAGAAAATGATGTAACTCCTGGAGATTTCGATCAATTTACATAAATTTGATGGAAAGTTGTGAAATAATATTGCTGACCTTAAGAATGAATGACAACGGGAAAGTATGTTATTACTATTTTACTGTGTTTTTGTCGTTTTTATTTTTTTGTTTTAAATATTACAGTCTAACCGCCAGGAAATTCTTTTTTGCAACAAGGTATACGTAGCTAGTTACGGAACTTTCATCGGCACCACACGTTAGGGTCACATATGGGGGTCATCGCTGTTGTGTATGTATACGTTGAAAGTGTTGAAGTACTTTATAAGACATCATATGTAAACAATGCCATATGCGAATCTGACAAGACATCGAAAAGGAAGAGACGATATAACTGCAACCGATTTGGGTCACTTTCTATGAAATAGGGTGAAAAGCTGCAAAATAATATCAATGACCGTGTGAATAAATTTAATTAAACTAATTTTAATATTTAGTTTTCTGTTTATGTTTCAGTCTAGGCCTAAGCCTGGTTCCCCATTTTAAGTGATCAGAAAGAAAGTTTGATATGCATAAAATCTTAGCGTATATGCTGGGGTGAATGTTGGAGTTTATAGTGCTGCAGTTTATCTTCTATACCACCATATGTAAACAATGCCTAAAACTAATGAGACATTTAAAGTTAAAAAACTGTATGACTCCCAAAGATTTTGGATCAATGAAGACATTTGGTCGAGTGATGCATAATAATATCATTGAACAAATTCATGACTGACATTTAATAAAAAGTTTTAACATAATTTATTTCCATTTTTGTGATAAAACATATGGTTTGCCTCAGTGCTAATAACATCTGAATTGATGATAGAAAGGTACAAGACATTTTCATTCTTTATAAATTACAAACCATTGCTTGCTAATTAGTTCAAGGGATATCACAATGATATGTGGTTGATAGCCGCAAAATAGTTTTATTAATGTGCATCATATCGTTCTTCAAGCACTAAATATTTTCAAGCAATTTGGTTATTTAAAATTGCATTCTTGTACGTGTCGAAACTGACACACTAATAGTCTACACACTTTCGGTTAATGAATTTGTCAATATTTAATACAGCGTACATAAATAGCATATAGCAGAAATACACTATCATGTGTCAGAGACGTTATGCATAAACCGAATTGTACTTAAAATGCAAATTATATAATTGTAAAAGACTTGTACCGAGATAGGAAATTGTATGCTGCAATAGATGTGGTAGGCAATCTTTACTTCTGTTCTTCTATATTGCCTGACCTTCGATTGAAAACTTAAATTTGATAGAAAGCAACTGAAAAATATTTCTGTTATTATACTTTGATAATGCATGATTTGGTCAATGTTATTAATCTTCAAGGCAAGAGCGATGCTGATGATACGGCTTTTTCCTTCTGTCAGAGATAGATGTCAATATACTTCATATACACGTGACTGGAGCAATGTCATGGTTTATATTAAAGGTAGCTGTTTCTTTCAATATACTTCAACATTTTTCTCAGGGTCATATTTAGATGCATATTGAATGTCTATCTCATGTCTGTCTCATCAGTGGCAGGAAAATGTCGGCCCCGAAGCCGCTGAAGCCGGAAAATGTAACGCTCCTTTAGGGCACAAAACACCAAGTGTTCAAAACTAGAGTGACCTTAACATTTCCAGAGCACAGTGAGCGGGCCTCCACCTTCTTGCCCAATGCATACAGATGCATACAGATGCATCACTCTGAACTACGCAGTAAAAAGTTTTTTCCATTTTAACTTGTTTCGTCTGTGCTTCAGTGACTGACGATACTAAATATCCAATAACAGAGCATCACCTCATCGCTATGGGTCAATCTTATCAACGAACAGTTTGTGTTCGTGAGACCTACTACTTACTGACAAAGTTGACAAACATTGGAGGGTGAAAAGGTAGACAACTGCTGGACATTTTTTGGGTCAATTTTTATGAAATCTGCGATATATTAAAGCAGACCTGACTGTCGTTACACTTTTAAGATTCAGATTGACTGATATATTGAACACAAATAGTTCTCTTGGTGAATGGTGTGGCCACATGATTTATATTGAGACGTGGTCAGCTCACGAATCGCAACAGAGAAAACTATTTATGTTCGACTGGTACATTTTTAAACGGCGGTGACCTCCCCAAAGTACTTGCTAAAATTTATGCCCCTCCTCCTTGGATTATATAATTAAAGATGACTGCCCATAATTTTGATACCCCCTCCTAGTAGAAATTGAACGGAACCTAAGCGTTATAACAATAGATATGCCCCATTTACATGTAATCATAGTGAGCTGTATTTATTTTCGCTGTGTACCTACCATCAACCAACCTGTCGCTTTTTCACTCATGTTATGTTTCGAAAAGCGAGTGCTTCCATTAAAATACACCTTTCAACTTGTGAAGATCGGTCTGCAACCATGGCGCACCCTTTTTACGTCCATGTCGCACCCGTATATACCGGGGCGCTCGGTTTAACATCGTCCCTGTACGCTTATGGGGTTGGCGTAAGCTTACTCTCTTGTTCACCAGACTGCCTGTTGCATTCGACCGACGATCGTTCACCTCTGAAAAGCATCGTTCCTGATATGAACATTCTCCTGATGAATAAATGAGCTGAAGCGGACGGAACATCAAATACACATGAGATCTTCAAAGCAACGCCGCATACGTAGATCACATGGTTACTCTGCCGGTCCCACACCGTGCGTAGATCTACCGGTCGACAAATCAGCTGATCATTTCACAAATGATGTGAAGTGACCCCATCGACTGAACCTGCACCTGACTATGTCTTGCACTCACGGATATCAGCCCATCATTCGACAGCAGCTTGGAGGACTTCACACCAACTTCGCTTGCTGCGTAACTTATATTCTATTTTCTAAGCCGAAAACGTAGACTTTTGACCGTTTTTATTATTCGAGCTGTCTTATAGCTGCCATATTGACGGGTGGCAGCAACTTAAGGGTCTAACAAAGATATGACGACAGGCCTGCTGTTCAATTATATCTCCGTGTTTACAGGTCTCGATCTCTCCGGCACAGTTCCCGGGGGGATAGCTCTACAAACGAAGGCAAGTTGGCGCCCGTACGTTACGTGCCTTCGACACCGGTCGCGATTTTTTTCGAGAACAATTTGGTAGCTAGCCTTGATACTGCGTTTTCCACGGAACAGTTTGCATCCATGAGCGTGTACGGATACGTGTTTATGATCATGCAAACAACAGACCCCCGTAAACAAGGGGCAGTACACCAATAAATTATCATCCGAAAAGTAGCTTGTATCTGTCAAGGTGTGTGGACCACGATCTTAATGCGGTAAACATAGAAACTGTGTGTATGTAGTATATATTCGTAGTATAGAAATTCATTCATTCCCGGAAAACAGCACTTCATAGGTATTATTTACATTGTGAAGGGAGGGCAATTCTTTTATCAATACCATGGTTGTATGTGGACGGCTAAAAAATGTTCTTCCTCCTCCTCCTCCTCTTCTTGTTCCTCTTATTCTTCTTCTTACTATTATATCGTTGGTATCTTTCCCCATGTTGCTGTGTAATAGTTTCCTGTTATTTGTTTACCTAATTGAGGAGAAACATTTATTGTGTCCTTGTTCTATTGCAATCTACGCTCTGCTGCCCTCTTTGGCGACATCTGTTATAAGCCCATATAAAAATGCAATGACAATACACCCAAATCCAACTCCGTGCTTGTGTGAGGTTGATATGAAAATGTAATTCAGCGTCACGCAAAAATGTCAACACATAGCTAGGTCCTATTAAGTTTCACCTCGACTAGATTGGTAAATCTATGAAGATTTACAAAGTTTGGTAAAAAAAACATTCTTCCGATTATGCAATTGATAAATAAATGGCCATGTTTTTGCAAATCATTGTTTGTTGAATGCCTTTATGTTGATATGCTGCAAATATTCGTGGTGGACTAGCCTGACCTCTGAGCACTGACGTCATGTCGTTATGGATACACCGTCTATGCCAATTGACGTGAGGTCGTGTCACCATTGCACAGTTGGGAGAGTGGGAGGCTAGGCTGAGTATTTTCTAGCGCGGTTTTGAAGAGCGCCCTCTTTTTTTTAAACTAGATGTACGATATATCTGACGTCACGACGCCATGTATATACCTTCTATGCTACAGATAGGCCTATATTAATTCTGTCACCTTATTCAGTGTATGATACTGTTATGTAGGTCATTTTCCCCCACTCATGACCTGAGTTTAATTAGTCTAGAACATTCTCAAGGTAACTGTCCTTCACGACCTCACTACCTTGAATTCAATTGTTCATGTTTGAAATGATCTGGAAATTTAATTAGTCGTGAAAGGGAGATAATTTTAGAGCAGTAATTAGCATATCAATAGAAGTTTTAGATTGTTCTTATATTCTCTTATATAACCACTTGAGTATAAATAGGGGACCGGCACAGCTTGCAGTCAGACATTTGGGATTGTGACTCTTGCGTGTTTCTTCAAGACTTTGGAAACTCCAGCAGTATTAATTTCAAGAGTTTTCAAGACCTTCACAGCAACGCTGGATTTATAATGTAGACTTTTTGCAACCTCAAGCCTGCCAGCAAGCCAAATGCTTACATTGGTCTGCCTCACTGTCTGACTTTGTAAGTAGCCTGTACACTTTTACAGTTTGTATTCTATCCCTTGACTTGGCGCGATTAGTTTTACAACCGCGGCAAAGCCAGTGCATAGATAACTGATTGTAATACAAACAGAAACTACAATAGCAACAAGTACTGGAAAACCTTAAAGTAATAAAGCGGCACCTTTATTTTACGGATAAAGAGCTAATAAACCACGGGGTGCTTGGTTTAGATATGAGAAGTCTCCTTGCCAAACATAAATATAAGAAATCAACTTGGCATGGACTTCCTGAAGACAGTACCATTTAACGCCACCCTGCTGAGATTTCTTACTGACAGCGACAAAGTATAGATAAACAAGGCGCAGTTAGACTACATATTAATTACTATTAGTGTTTGTATTACAATCAGTTACCTATGCACTGGCTTTGCCGCGGTTGTATTTATTTTTGTAATAAATTTCGTTTTATACGGAAACTGCTGAGTTAACCTTTTTGTTCGTTTTCTGTCACGCAGCAATACAAACATCATGATGTTTTCATGTCACTAGTTGTTAACAATAACCAAGTCCGCGTATACCTTTGGGTACCCTAAATATACATGTACCAATAGCAAAAGAGTGTTCCAAGTGACCAGATCGTGTGACAACCCATGACAATACTTCTTCTGCCTATTTTGTGACTATCATGACTTTCTATTACTATAGATTGCTTGTTAAACAGAGCCAATAATCTTCTAGTCAACCCGCAAAGTCGAGATGGAAGGACTAATACACCTCAAGTGACGATTAAGGCTGTTCCACGATGTATCCTGTATCATGTCGCTCGGTCCACAGCTGTTCAACCGAGCCAGAAGCATAGATTGGCTAAAAAGACCACAAATCTCCGAGAAACGTTTCATTATTTGAATGTTGCCCTTTAGATGAATGATGTTGCAAAATTTAAAGTGCATCTCTCCAACCAGATCATGTGACAACCCATGATTTCTTTGAAACTTTTCTTCAACCTGCCTTATTTGTTACTGTTGATTAGTTTCGAAACCAACAATCGTCCTATCACCAACACATGAAGCAAGGCCATAGTTCTAACATAAAATTTTAAAAAGTCAATAATAAAACAACGCACCGGATTCCCAGCATTTAACCCTTTACAATGAGGTCATTGCCAATGTCCCCATTGCCTCGAAGTCAGACCAATTACATTAATAACAGCGCCCAGTCGCCACAGAATGATAAACTATTGCAAAAACGAGGTGTATCCAGCTTCTCAGAAATCATAATGTGGAGTTAGACGTGTTACCGTGACACTAGCGCTGATGCCGTCAGAAACTCGCCGCCCCTGTACATATTCTTCAAATGAATCAACAGAGATATCCGAAAACAAAAAAGTGCCATTATCTTTTGCTTAGCCGGGTTATCGTCATCAATAAGAATAATTTTGCAAACAAACGTGTAAGTGAATTGCTGATGCTGTGCAAGGAACACGATAGTTACAAGGATATTATCAATTACGAAGTTACTGAAATTCGAATAAGATGTGATTTCTTCTGTGTTTATTACTTGTTGGTAGATCAGAACCCTTGAATAACATCTGCTGTAACATTATTTCATTTTAACATTTTAGTATAATTCCGTTTGTTTACATAGGCATATGGGACAAATATTTCTTCTTATTTGTTAAGTCATATAAACTCCTTCTGAAGGTATTGATATTAAAATGAACTCTAATTTATTGAAATGTTAAATCTTTCAATTTTTAAAACATTCACTATTGTAGTAAGTAAGACCACAACACGATTGGAACTAATTTGGGATAATTGGATTTTCATATTTTTCAAATTTCTCAAAAATGTTTGGTGCCCTCTAGCTGAATGTTGCGATATTACAAATTACTCATAAAAACATGAGTGTAACTTAAAAAGAAAAATAGATGAGCTTACATTTGCAGATGAAATAGACATTACTTCAGCATCCAGTTACCCCAAATTAGTTCCAATCGTGTTCAACCGCAACTTGCGCCCAATTAATTACAACCTGATGCTCAGCAGACTTGTTTTGGCCTTGCCATGCTGACACTTTTGAGCGCTGGTGTGGAAGGTCAGGAACGATAAATGGAAACGGATCACACGTTAATCTTGAAATTTGGACAATCATCCTGTCGACCAGATCTCAAGTGCGATTTCCTTACTTCCCGGATCATTTAGTTACGATGCGGTGACCATTCGAAAGTTGGACGAAACTCAGAAAAGACAATGTCGATTGCTAAAAGATGGAAGCAGACTTCATATTCTGATTCACTGATGATGAAATCCTAAATTGAAGATTCCTGTTACTGAAAGTAACTTTCAACAGGCATAGGAATAGCGTTCAGTTTGGTAGGGTGAAACCTTTCATGTTGTATACGGAAGGAGCGTCACGGTGCGTGAATGCCAAGGCTGAGAAGACAGTCAGGGTATACTGCTACTTTTACACGGATTTCTCCATTATTCATCGTGAAAGGAGAACCATTCGATTATTACACAACGGATGATATTGGAGGGGGTCACCGATAGAGGAGTAGAGAAATAGCCCCACGGATGAAACTACTCTTGCACCAGATCCATACCTGCCATAGTTAATATTTTTGGACTATGATCTTAGGATCCGATAACGGGTCTGTTGTTCAAAATTTACCTCAAACTGAATCAATCGTTCAAAAGTCTAAATTTGATACCGTAATCCACATTCGATCGAAGCTAAAGGCATCATTGCAACACTACAGAGTCAATACAGTTGTTTGGGCTATGGAATGG
>LD342750.1:323784-350196 GCA_001465055.1 Ptychodera flava
TAAACCATTTATTTTATTTATTCCGATCATTCAGAGCATGAAGAAAGAAGAGAAAGTGATAGAGAAAACAGTGTGAAAAACTCAGAACCTATTGGGTCGCCTGTGGTTTAACTGCTACCGAGAAGGCCAAGCCGGGGGTGTCACCGGGGTGTGACGGCAGACGAAACAAATATCGCTTTCAGTCAACCGAAGGGAACAATGGTGACAAAATCAAACCAGTTACCTGTGATGTACTCAGGAGAGAACAGAAAAACATGGAAATTTAGAGAAAGATCATAAATTATTTTGAAACTGTTCAAGATAAAGATAGTGAGAGTGACTTATCTGACTCAGAGCTCTTTGCAGAGAAGGATGATGATGATTTTTTTAATCCATGAAATTGGCAGCAGTATAAGTTTTGTATAATATGTAGTATAGCAGCAATCAGGAAATTCGGAAAGGTATAGTGCGGTCCACTTTGGAGTTTTCGGGAAACTTACAGAACGAAGTTTTTATGCGACATTGAACATATCATGATGATGTCGCCTCTAACTTTTTCGTTTTTTTGATCGGAACACTTTATCGTACATACTTTGCGCTCCATAAAAGGAGCACATACAAACACAACACGTTATACCATTCAACTTAAGCTTCGGTTAGGTAAGCATGGAGGGTGAGGTACTAGGTGACGTATTTTTTCAAAACGGCATGACGAGTGTAAACTTTTTTTAATGTTAGAAGTAGGTGTGCGTTAACAATCGCGATTTCATATAAATGTTCAATCAATTCACTCGAGGAATTTGTCTTAGTTTCAGCGAAATGAAAAAATGTGAAGCATATCACCTCACCACCATGGAACCATAACCCTTTACTTTTAACACAGAAGGCAGAATATCGATACAAATCTCCATTCCACACAATGTCATGTTCATTGTGAATATCTTCATTTTCCAATTTACCACAAGATGTCTGTAACGCTATACGTATCTCACGTGAGACAGGAAAGTCCGCCTGGTGAAGAAAACACTAGCTATCGGTTTGAAAACTAAGCTTATATTTTAGCACTTCGATTGTGCGAAAATCGATAAATTTAACAATATCAACATCGTTGGATCTTAAGAATGGTGAAATAACAACTGCAATGAATGTAACTAGTCACTATATTACGATGAGGCAGCATAACGTGCGTCATACGACAACATTTGCAGTCTACTCCACTATCCAAGCATGTTCTTTACCGACGATTCCTTCGAGTTCTACTACATTCGATCTACGGATAACCTTGATCGCACATACCGTGATTATAGATATGTCCATGTTCATACAGTGATTCATCGTATGTATGAATTTGTGTAGGCCTAAACTTACAGCTGAAGACAGATTCCAAAACATGAACCACTTTATCTGGCATATTGAAATTCCGGGAAAGAGATTTGCCGGCCGGGCTTGAAAAGACGTTTGCCTCCCGATATAAGAAGTTTTGCACACAGCCTAGCCTAGCCTGCGCACCCTGGCCCTGACAGTTCTTATACGCCTCTGCACAGAATGCTATAGCAAACAGTAATGGTGGAGCAGGTGACGTCACGAACTCACTAGCCTGAGATGGCAGGTGACTCAGAGGTGAACTTTGCATATGTATATGCATAATCTGTTTACGTGCATAGAATATGTATCACACACACTGGAGGACCTGGCCTGTTCATAGGCACCAATTGTTTACAATCGCTTGTTTAACAGTGCAGGTTCTGTCAGTTTCAGTAAGATTACGTTCCATGTACAGGCCATAAGCTTATTAAACAGTTCTTGAAGACCTGAATGTCGCTGTAGCCTTATTAATGAGGCAACGTTCACTATTTGTGTCTGTTGATAGCATTGCCACCGCCAGACTAAGTGAAAGTCTGTGATTTTGTGAAAATAAAACCATTTGAGCAAGTTATTGCCCATTAATGTTACTTTAATATTGTACATCGCATTCGAAAAATACTTTTATTCACAGATTTGTACCGAGTCAACCTCACCATCAGTCCTCGACTGATGCGTGGTGTTAAAGATTTACTCCGGGCTATAAATTGGCACCAGAAGCATTATTGGACAATATCACATCTAGGTTAGAGTCAAACATTAACGGGGCGGTTTATCAGAAAGCGTCGGATAAAATTGACAAAATGGTCTGACTTCCTAACATGTCGTGGCTTTATAGGATACAACATTCACACACAGTTCCTCCACGTTACATGCACTACATTCGTTATTCACGAATGTACGGACTGTGGGTTCATCAAAAACGAAGTAAACTTCTTGCATTTAGTTAGAGGGTTAGGAAAGCCCCGAATGCCAGTTACAAGCCCTGAATGAGCTGTCTTGTGAGTTACCTTGTTGTCTTTTGCATTGTCTTTCCATTTCGCATGTTTTCTGGGCATTAAACGTGATTCCCTTGGCATTTAAGCAGTTGTTTTTTGCATTCTCATGATGTTGTAATAGGCATTTAACACGATGCCCTATGCATTTACGTCGAATTTTCAGAAACAGTATATCGGGCACCTGCCACAATTTCCCCGTACACTGTTTGTGTATTATTTATTCACATTAAAAGATAACCCATTTACAGGCACTTAGCTTATTAGGTAAAAACTTGCCAAAAATCTTTCATGGGGTCCAACACAAGTCATGAAAATACAAATTGATTGAAGAATGAGACTTTTCCTTTTCCCGAGAGGGTAACTCGTTTTGTTTTTTTATTGTAGGCCTATTGGCTGCCATGCACGAAGACGCGAAAGTTTGTTGGAACTACAAAGCGCTCACAGACAAGCTTGATACATGGAAATCCCATCTCCCCAATACACTTCCTTCCTTCCAGCTTCTTTCGCGTCTACATTGTCTAGATATGAAGAGAACAAGCTAGCACCAGAACAAGAGAGAGCTATAATTTCTAATCATAGGCCTTTTAACTCTTTAATATGGCGGCCCTAATCCCCCGTTCTCGCATTTGTGGTTAACATTGACATTGTCTACTTGTATGATTTTAGTCCTTTGTCCTCCTTTGAAAATTCATAAACATCGATACAGCACTTGATCTACAAGTTACATGTAATAATTGATATTCAAAATTGATACGTTATAAAACCTTCACGTTAAAGTCTCATGTTCGTTCATTAAGTATAGAATACCTTGAAGTCAGTTTTCTTAATACAATGCAAAAACATGCTGTTTAGATAGTAATCAACAGAAAAGTCAGCCCCCCTTTTCCCCCGGCAAATGCAGTGACCAAAGACTCATTAGCGTGCCCCTCATACTGACATGGCATACTTATGTGCAATATTCTAGAACATATTCAGCGAATATGATATACAATTATAGACTTACAGTCTCCAAAGACAACAATGTCATTGGAAACGGATTAATATATCACAAAAACGTGTAGATTTATAATATACACAGTATATTACCAGCAAATTTATATAATCTGAGCAAAATCTTGACGCAGACGTGCACTAGGAATGTCATCAGGAATCACAACTCATATCTGGCTCTGAAATATCGCTTTGCAAAGTCTATATGCATCATGAGCATATCACTTCCGGTTCCTCATGACTAAATAAAACCATTATCGAGAAAATCGCTGTTACCGCAGTAGGATGGAGGGGCAAGTAAGCACTATTATTCAAAATGGCATTATATTGAACGATTAGCTTTACATGTATACTTAGTCTGGACCATCGTCTATTTTGTATGCGGTGTTACGATTTTTACCAGTTCGTAGATTTTTCTGTTTCTGACAGGAGTTTCAAAACAACGCTATGTTCTTGAATATTTTCTGGCATTAAACCGTTTTAAGTGTTCCTGGGTGTACCAATTTCAGTTGATTCTAGGAAAACTTTAATTTCGAAAAACATACATAAATTTTCTTTCAAAGTGGGCGATTTTCTATGGCAAGTTGAGTCTCTACTAGTACTTAGTTTTCGAACAGTTACACTGAACCATGTTGGTACAACTGCGCCCTCAAACATCAAGCGAATTAACCTATGTCAATAGTACAGCCTCCCTTCTCCTCGCTCAGCTGTTTTTGAATAGCTGTCAAGAAAATATCTGTGAATGAAAAACACACAAATAGTAGAGATAGGGCAATTAAATTGCAACTGAAAACCTGACACCAAAACACACAAACAACAAGCAAAACAAAAAAAGACCTGCATATCACAGCATCACACTGAGACTCGCACGTCACGAAATTTTATCGTATCCCAACAAGTTTTTCCTGGGCTTCGTGAAAGAAAACATAACAAATGCTCGCTCCTTGCTAATATAATATTGGTTGTATGAAAAGGTCTATTTTTCACAAGAAAACATCACAACATTGGGATAACAAAAAATGGGGAAGGTACTGTTTTATCAAACACCCAACCTTAGCGGCAAAGCAAACCTTGTTAAGATGAGAATAACGACACTTGCATAAAAAAATCAAATCTTACACAAAACCAACGCGGTTCACCGTCCTGACGATAAGAGGGCATGAAACCCTGCCAGCATGAAGCCATGCCAGCAACGACCCTTAAAGGCCCATCTTGTATCTTTTAGCATTATTTTTGTGATTTTACTCCCAAATTAAAACAAGTTCATTGGAATGTACTCATTGAGGGGTGTTTATACAGGTAGAATAAACTGTCCACTGGGACTGCATGTGCAATTTTGAGCAAGACAAATAATAAACATTTGCCCAAACATGAAATGGCGCCCCCATGCAAATAAAGCGAAAACACAGTACGCAGTGCATATATGCATTGGAATCTTCAAAGAAACAACAGAGTAGTCCAATATCATGCATAGTGCTGAATGTTTTCCACTGGGACATCATATGCTTTGCTTTCTTTACCGGTTTTTAAAAATGGCGGAATATCAAAATAACGGTTAAAATTTAAATTTACTTGTCCAATTTTTCAGTAGTAAAAGACGATATTCTTTAAATCTGTAGAATTTAAAGAAAACCAGAGAAAATAGAAAGCCTTTTTCTGGTCAACAAATTTCAAGAGTTACAGCTACAGGGGCTTTAACCAACCAATGAAATAGTGCATAGAGATGAATCAAACTTACCGGATAGATTTTTTCACTACATCAATACAGTGCTGCTTTGAAATATCCCGAATGTGTGTTTTCATTGTGATATATTACTTGAAAAGGGAAGCAATCTGATGATTTTATCAAAATAAGGAAAGAGTCCTCTGCGAAGCTTGTAACACCATGAACCCACTTTTACCATAAAAGACTGAAATATACCTAAAGCAAATATTGATTCAAGACCACAAATGACAATGTGTAACGTGTTTTGCTTTGTTTGATATAACAATACACTGGAGTACTGCATTGTGGTGCATTGGTTAAGTAATATACAAATTACTGTACAAGAAAACGTCAAATAAAATGAAACAGACTAAGTTAAAACTGTGTTATAAAATCTATGCCTGGTTTTCAACCATTTTATAACGCTCTCAAAGTTGACTTAACAGAGGGTGTTTTCAGTTAAGCCACAATGCAGCGTGTGTTATATATTAACATAAGTAAGTTTTGGAGAAAAACGCGACGTGTGTTATCTTTCGACTACTTTGAGAAGTCGCTTTTAGCGACTTACTGTTGCGAGGTTTGCCACGAAATGAGAGAATGGAAATACACGATTGAACAACCTGTGGCCACATAGAATTTGTTTATTAGGGCATCCCTGGAAGGATAAAGCGTCGTTTCTGTTGATTTTGCCGAGTAAAGGAACACTGTGACGTCACAAAATGTTTTAGTTTCAGTGTCTTCAGAACGGTTGTCATTGAACTGCTTGGCTTCTTGTCTTGATATAAGTGTAAGATGAACGCAACAAAATACACTGACAACTACGTATCATCTATATCTGAATGTCAGCAAACTG
Organism: Ptychodera flava; assembly: GCA_001465055.1. Classification (NCBI taxonomy): domain Eukaryota; kingdom Metazoa; phylum Hemichordata; class Enteropneusta; family Ptychoderidae; genus Ptychodera; species Ptychodera flava. The sequence goes on from LD342750.1 coordinate 329,672, forward strand.
GAATGCAAGGAGGGATTGTGTACGAGCGTCCGCTTATCGCTCACTATACCGGTAGTCAAAGCTATCAAAAGTTAAGGAAGCTAGAGAGCACTGTATTATTTACAAATGAAAAAATGGCATATCATACCATACTCTCAAGTTCAAGTTAGCTTATACCAATTATCAATTTAAATGAAGGGAAATGCCAAACACAACTTGCTTCGAGAGAACCAAGAAAATATTTCGGAAATATTTTGTCAAATGCGGAGAGGTTCGTACACTTTTATTGATAACTCCTAACGTCAAAGTCTTATTATCTAGTGACTCGTGTGGTAAAGAACATATGCACGCTGAAAAATACAATTAAGTTTTAAATTTATATGTATTCTTTAATTGAGCCATGGAATACAGAGTACAAAACAAACCGCAGCCATCGAGCAAAGTTACAAAGCAGAAAGAAATAGTAAGAAGCAAAGAAATGCTCCCCTGCATATTTGATTGAATTATTCAAATTTTTGAAGTTATATCTGAATTGAACATGCAATATTTAGCAGTAATCGAGTACATTTTAATTTCATGGCTGTGTCCAGCTGTGGCGGTCTTCAAGTCGCTCTTCCATATAGCCAGAATCGCAACAGAAGCTGTACGTCTGTGGAGGGATTTCGTGCTTCAACCAACACTGGCCGTAACTGTCTGTGCGTTTGTCAAAGGTCCAAGCCAAACAGCGAGAATCCTCTTTGCAGGACTGACAGCAAGCTTCGGGACTATCGACGACGTTGTAACGCCCGTTGTTCAAGTCACTGCCTTTGCGATCGATGTTGGATTCGACGAGACATGTTGATTTCGACGGGTTGTCTGGAAGTATAAGAAATAAGCAGTCAGCATGATAGCTTATCAGTGCAGTTACGAGAGTTAACAGTATTCATGTAGCCTGCAAAAGCAAACGTACAAATATTGTGTTTTATCATATTTTCTACTCAGGCGTATCATTTCTTAGTAATTGTAAATTTCGTCGTAGATTGCTTCACATTACAAGTTGGAATCTTTATGTACAAAATATTATACGTACTTTCTACCTTAACATGTTAGAGAAAAGCCTTTTGTAAAGTCTAATCGTCAATTTTATTTCTAAAAGTTTGGTTGAAGTTAAACTCACACTTATTTAACACAATGTATAATATACGTAGAACTTACCATATTCGCAAATGGAACTGAAGAGTTCTACGTCGTCACATTTGTGGTCACTCCATCTATAATTATGCCACCTATTGAATGATAATCAACAAAATTTTGGAATCGTGAATTCTGGAGCGTTCATGCTGACTCTATTTTGTTAGAATTCTATTGGTTTCGATACGATATTAAATGTACGAACTCCTCAGCTGCTCACGCAATGTACAGTGTTATTGTAACTCATTCGGCCTATTAGGCAATTTTATTATCAAAGTATACACAATCTCAAACACCTCCTAAGAAATCAATGTATTATGCAGGTACGTTGTATAGGGCGCCCCCTTGCGGTGCTTTCATCCAAGTGTCGTGTAGCCGTCCCTTGTGGAGGGATTGGGTATAGCAAGGAAGATACAGGCGCAACAGTTTCAGGAACCAAACTGTTTTTGTAATGAAATCGTAATACACACCAGAGCATCATCAGGCAGTCCTCGTCGATTTTCTTCTCGGCGCCATTGTTGGGTTCATCAGCGCCCCATGCAGTAAATTCCAGTGGTGTTTTGTCCTCATGAACCCACGTGCCCTCGGAAAACCTGTCGTTACCGTCAATCCAATATCCTGCCAACAAAAGTTTCACAATTTACAAACCATCGGATCTTCAGTTCATTAGATGCGGCAACGCATGTCTTAACAAGAAGCGTACACACATCGATCATTTCACACACCAAATTGTTAGGATTCACTTGTGCAGAATTTGTCCTCAGCGGAAAAGCAATGAGTAGGGTATAAGTACAGTGATCAAATTTGAGGTGACGATTTGGATTTTCTCTACCAAGATATATTATCAGCATAAATCTTAAACAGTACTTGGACAATTTCATGAAGACAAAGGATGAAAGAAATCTGTGCAGTTTCATTACTAACTTTTACAATGTTTTGTTTCTATGAAAGAAGATAATTGTGGAAGTTATGCGAACTCGGCAGTTGTATCCAAATTCGACAAGTGAAAATTTAATTTTGGACTTCAATATTGTCAATTCTTAACAACTAGTATATATTTAATCATATCTTTTTCTACGGATATATTGTTGTTCACTTGTTATTGGCAATAAAGTTATTAAACTAAAAGAAATCTAAAGTTGTTGTGTGATCAAGACGGAGGACAAGATAAACCAAGAAGAATAAACAATGACAATTACCGTTTCCAGGTGTATCCATGCTATTTATTGCGTTCACTAAGGCATCTTGTATCCGACTACTAGTAACACGTGCCAGTCTTCCGCCATTGGCATAACAGTTTTTGCTAGCTTGCTTCCAAGCGAAGCCCTCCCTTACAAACTCGTACAGGATACCATCGAGTGCTAATGGTGAAAAAATAACGACAAGATTATCCTAAATGTCCAGTGTGCCGAGATCGACGAACCGAAGTAATTATAATCGTTAACAATTGACCGCATTCACTAAGTACGGCGACCAATTAAAAAATACATGTTCTGACAGTGAAAGAAATTACACCCATGATGTCGACATCTTTCGATCAGTAGAAATTTGAACAATTTGATGATTCGAGTGAAATATTAGAATTCGGAAATTAAAGTAATTTCGTGTAATAAGCAATGTTGGAGCAATTGAAACATGCAGCTTTTATCAGACCAATTAAACATAAACTCATTTTCATGATTGAACTCTATGTGACTTAAATCGACCAATCTGTGTGTATGTCGTGAAGGAAAAGGCTCTCGGTTAAAAAACACTATACATCGTCGTTAGCTATAACTGTCAAAGGTATAATGTCACCTGTTCCAATTTCGCCACAGTTACCATGGAAAGAGAATATTTAACTAATCACAGATTTTAAGCGGGTGGCCGCTTTTTAAAAACAGCGCCCTAACATGGGCATTTTGAATCCCAAGGAACGCCACTTTGACCATATATGGGCATATTTAGATTACAGGTGACTGTATACCTTTAAAGTATTTGCCATTATATTAGTTCTTTTTTTCGAACTGTGGTTCTTGTTCTAATTGAAATATATGGCAGTTTAGTGTCTAACTAGTCAACAGTCCGTGTATATGTGTTTAGTGTACAATTCAAATTCGACGACTGAATTTTAACTAAACTCATCTGAATTAATTTGACGATAAAGAACAATAAACCGTGAGACAGCGCGGTGTGTTGCTAGGCTACTCCATTGTATTTCAATGTAAACATACTTCATGAAGAATAATTAGAATGTACTCGTTTTATATAGCCAAAAATAAAAATAAATCATATCACACACTTCAGCTACTGTCCCTTTCGCATGCAAGAAATTCATTTACATTAAGTTTGCAAACAACTCATATGAACAATTTATGAATAATATCTTATTACTCAAAGTCAACCGATCAACCAAGCAGGGAGTCCAAGAAGCAAAGGCTGTGTTTCTGTGTTACAGCAAGGTGTCTCTAGCTCAGTATCGATTTCAAAATGGACATTACAAGTGACCAAGCAATATCATTATATTGAGTAAAAGGGTACAAGAGGCTAAGTAAAATATCCAGCTAAGGCATCTCATGTCATTGCGATTTTATTGCAATGCGTTCCGTCCAAATTTTAGGCATCGTTATGACAATGACAGGCTAAGAACTATACCCATGCATTTTCCTTGCTTAATGATAGTAAACAACACGGACATTTTTGTAAACAAACGTGGTTCCGACAATATGGCGAAGCACCACCTCTGGCAGGCAAGAGAATTTCGTAGGCCACTGACTAAACGGTAAATGACCGCCTAATTTCTTTTGTGTGCTGTGGATATGACAGTGACGTTACGGACAATACTTACATAGATAGGAATCCTCTTCTTCCTGGCCGCTGGACGAACTTTCCAACCAGCTATTGTCAGCTGTAACAAGAACGAACGTGGTAAATATCAGCAGCGTTGTCGATGATGCTATCATATTGGTAGGACTTGGTATCAAGCAGAATTAGTTTATCCATATTTATATAATACCCGCACGGACAAATTGATGATTGGAACAATTAATTTCCGTGCCTTTCTTGACTTTTTACTCCTGGCCCGTTTCCGTTTTGATTACGCTGATTATTGGTTTTATAATGAATCATTGTAGACAAAGCGTGTGATCGGGATGTACATGTGTGATTCCTGTCATCTGATCGTTATGACAAGGAAATGCCTCCTTCTAAACACATTAAACATCATTACACATCAGACTGCTCTTACTTTCGATTTGTTCTTCAATCAAAAATGAATGTCATAACTGTAAAATGACAATACATACTTGTGGATCATTTGATTACGCATTAAGAACCGTATTCGGACATCAAAAAATTTAAAAATACTTGGCTGAACTTTTAGCCGTTGAAAAGATCATTTTGATGCATCTGGAACAAGTGAAGATTTCACCGTCATGTGTTTGAGAAATCCGAAATTGAATTCTCCACCCGAAAATTAACATGGAGACCAGCGGCAATTTCGAATGTCAGCTGTCGGCAAATTCTGCCGAGTTGTTTCCCTACTCCCAGAATTTAAGTTTAAGAAAAAAGTTCCAGCGACGTTCAAAACTTTCTATCCGTAGGCGTGCATCAACGTAAACTGTGCATAGGTAGATATTTTGGCATGACTTGGAATTGTGAAGTGTACCATTCTACATTGTAGATCGAGGTGAGATTCTTACCAAATTGGCATATTGAATTGAATCGTTCTTCGCCCTCACATTGTCGGTCACTCCAACGATAGTCATGCCACCTGAAAACAAAAGGGAATTTATACGTCATACAATCTTCTTAGGAGCCCATCTTTTACCAGTGTCACAAATCCAGCCACACCACTGGTAATCACAGGACTGGACTTTTCTGTTTTCTGTCGATGAATATGGTTTCCCTTTGCGGCAATGTGTAGAACTTGTGACCGTTTTACTACCTAATCAAAAGAACTCTCGTTCGGTATACTTTAACAGAATGTACCTATACATCTGCTAAAACGTGGATTTTGTTACATGTTGTGATGGGGAAGAAGAAGTTGTGTTCTAGAAAACAACGAGCAACAATCCCTTTTTGTTTCTAAAAATACTATGGGTCTAATTCTCCAAATTGGATTTAGTTAAGTAATACCTCTTGTCTACTTCACTTTCCTAGTCATATCCTAAAGGGATACTCATGGTTAATTGTTCTTCCACTTTATACGGTACTTGTCTCAGGCCTTATTCCGCCCATTTCTAAAGGACTTTGCATACACTATAGAGACTTCTTGACAAAACAACAGACCACAACTGGAAAACAAACTGAAGGACGATTCCGATGCTGTGTATTGAGCTCCCGGCAGAAACGTTACTACCGAAGCAAACGTTTCTGGTTTCCGGTCATTTGTGAAGCTATAACACTGTATAGATTCATAATCATTTACCAAGACATCATCAGGCAGTCTTCTTCGAGTTTATTTTCAGCGCCATTGCTAGGCTCATTTTGACCCCATGCAGTGAAGTCCAGGGGAGTATTGTCATTGTGTACCCAGGATCCTTCAGTAAAGCGGTCGTTACCATCGATCCAATATCCTATAGAGCACAAATATCACAAATATTAAAAGAGCTGGAATTTCGAAAGAAGAGATGATATGCCTGAAACACGATCAGTTGCTAGCATCTGTCGAGAAGTACATGGCAAGGACAGTCGTTCTATCGAATGTCTCCTCTTCTTCATGGCCGTATCTAAGTGTGTAGCATTGTGTTTTTCCGATGGAATACCAAATGAATTTATTCCAGGTGTAAAATGCGCCCGGAGACAGATATTAGGACTCTAAAACTTTTACAGGACTATTTTCGTCTGCCGGTTTGGAGGGCGCTCATTTTGAAGCTCAAGGAGTAATGAAGTTTTTCACATGCATATTTTTGTGAAAGAGTTAACACAGGAATGGCGGCCATTTTTAATTTAAAGATTCGAAAAATTTTTGGTAATTTGTTTTTCTAGTAAAAAAATTGTGCATGGTAACCCTTGATTTTTATTTTTATTTTTCAAGTGAACTAACTTTTCTTAAGGAAAGTTTGAGCGAAATTTAAGTCTTTCTATTTCCAGATCGGTGCTACCTTTACGACATCCTCCCCTTCATCATCATCATCATCATCATCGTCATCGTCATCGTCGTCGTCGTCGTTATCGTCACTACCGTCATCGCGAAACAGTAACTAACAGTTGAATACATACCCCTACCAGGTGTATCCATGCTCGCTATGAACTCAACAAGGGCGTCTTGTGTTCGGCTATCATCAACTCTGGCCAATTTCCCGCCCTTTTCGTAACAGTTTGTGTATGCCTGCTTCCATGTGTAAAATTCGCCAACAAACTCATAGAGAACACCATTGTGGGCTATTGTGAGGCAAAAAGATTGAAGTTAGATAATTGGCAATCGATACTGAACAAGTCGCGCTGATCTCGAGAGTATAGGCTTACTGAACGCAGCATGCTCTGAGTGACACTGGCTAATGTTTCGTCGCAGCTATTCGCGCAATTTGGCCTATGTTTACCCAGCAAACACTCCGGTGAGACAAACTTGAGTTTGAGGCATGTCCGGTTATTCTGTTATTGCATCATAAGATTTCCACCATAACGTTTCTTATAACCAGAAATATCTCCTTGTGCGCGTACTAGTAATTACTCTAAATTTTGTTTAACAATTTCGAACAACTACCCTTTTTATATTGATTGTAATTATCTCCCCGTCATTTTTCTGACATAAGCTTTTCAGTCGAAGTTTATGTATACTTTGGTAAATTATAGTGTATTTCATATAAACAGAATGTATATGTTTCATTGTCTTGTAATTTCGTAGAAACAAAACAAATTTTAAAGGCTTCACTTGAAAGTATAAGGAGACCCCATTCTGTGAGAGAAATTATCATGGTATTATTGGACTTGTGACATATGCACTGTAGAAACAATATTTGTATTTCCATCGAAAAGCTGATTATACGCAAGAGTCGGTGTGTGTGATTCTACTGGATTCTCCAATGCTTTCCTTTATCTTCACTTTGTACATTTCTGTGGTCGATTGATTCCTTGCTCATCAGTTTCAATATTTATGTATGGGAGAGAACTATCGCAATGATTGACAAAGCAGCATATTCCAAAAGTCACCTTAGTTCTCATACATATATCGATCGAAGATCGAAGTCTGCAGAAGAAAAGTGTGTGGGAAAGTGAATTTACTAGTAGCGTAATATTGAGTTTGGCATTTCAATAGAATGAAGCCATAAATTTCATCCTTGGAATCATTTTTACTACAAATCGAACGTTCTGGTATATTTTGGATAAATTGCAAATATTTAAATGAGTTCACTATACAAATTAGCGAACAACTTGTTGTAAACATATCATATACATATCATACTTTTGCTCTAAAATTTTACCCATCAAAATTCATGGTATAGATTTCCACATTTTCACTGTTTCACGTGTGTTTATTTCAATAATTTGAAGATATTCATATATTTATTATTCTCCTGATCGTACCAATTTTAATTGTACTAGCAGCTCTTAGTCTCATATAAAGCTCGTCCTGAATATGCAATATCTTCAAACCTCCATAGACGCAATATACCTTTTACCAATATTGGTGCACTTCCAAACATTTTATAAAATATGTAAATAGCTAAATCGACAAAGAAAAATATCAAATATCCATATCATAAAGTTAAATGGCCTCGGTTTTGCCTATAAACTCTTCAAACTTCAGTCGATCCTTATTAAGATATCATATTCTAAAATCTCGGATTAATAATGCAAGTCAACACTGATTATGCAATTTCCCGTTGAACAAAAATTCAGATACATTTCTGAACATACCATGAAACAAATTTTCTGGAATTATCACAATGACAAATTTGTTTACGCATACCGGACGGACGGTGGACATTGGACACACAGAGACTGGGAGACGACATAGGATACTATTTGTGCCTCGGGCAAAATCTGTCTGACAACGCTTTCTGTACAGTTCCCTAATCCTTAGATCAACATTGTAAGAATAACATACATTACGTTTTCACATCTATGAAATGGAACATACAGCTTAAAATCAAGTTAACATTCTCGTAAAAAGTCAACGCTTATAAGAAGTATAACAACACCCTGTACCTATTCATAGTGTGGGACGTTGTCGTGTTTTGAGACAACGTCGGCGTTGAGACAGTGTAATATGTAAATTGACCCAAGTCAGCGTGTACGACCATGTAACGCACAGTTGCGCGACTCGCTGGTATGCCAAGGCCCTGTGATGCAACATGCAAATACTCATGATATCCATTCAAAGAAATCAACATCCTCCCGTTTTCCTAAGGGTTGGACCATTTCAATGTTCGGGGGCGGGGTGGAAGATTGACTCTTGAGTATTAGTTGTTTTTCTCCTTGCTTCACCAGGAATTATTCTTTTTCAATTGTATAATGAATTCCTTTCAGAGGAATCTTTTTTGCTCGCACCCACGCTCACTGAAATGCCAATATTTACATTATTTGTGATAAGACAATTTTCTTCACATGACATGAAAAACTGAGTAAGGAAAGAAATGCAAAGCAGCACAAAGTTTACATGGAACTATAGGAAAATAGCGTCTACTTCAGAATGCAATAAAGTTGGAAAGAAAAGAGAAGCATCCTTTACTGCAGCAACTTTACTGATGGAGACAAATCAGAAGTCATTGAGGTCTCATTCTATAAGAAAACCACCACTACCCCTGTTCAAGTGATTAAGTTTGCTCCACATAGTCGGCTAAAAGCATTTGACTCAAACAAACTAAGGATCTGAAAGCCTGAAAACGCATAGAAGTAGCTGAAGACTGAAATGACACAATTAATTCAATGACTTTATAGTGGTTAGGAATGGATTTTCTCTCCTGATACAGACAATTTTTAATCTTAAATATTAAAATGGGGCTATTTGGTGGCCATTTTGACTATTTGAAAAAGAGTTTTCATGAAGACTCAAAACAATAAGACACAAAATGATTTCTCTATATTACTATTGTCAAGAGAGATATTGAATGACATTCAATGATGTTGTATAAATGGTATGTCCGAAGGGCACGCCGAAAATTCCCGAAGGCGCACTGAAAATGAAAAGTAAGGACTGAAAGTCACTGTCTGTACATTATTTCCTACTTAATATCTGCTGGCATTACTTTTATTTCTTCTGCCATCCTATGTTGGACATTTGTTTTCAAAGGCGACATCTTGCAATTTTTCAACAATACCCCACCTCGATATTAAATGGTCCACCCCTAAAGGAGTGCAGCTGGTTTCCCATAGAGAATCCTTGAAGATATTGACTATTGGTTGTCTTCCCGGGATGTTTGTCTTACAAAGCAATCGAAACGAATGAAAAGACAAACCCTGACACAAACTTCTTCACTTCATGTTCAAAACTGATCATTGTATTCTATATGCTGGTGATGTTTGTTTGGGAACAATCATCGCCGAGTATAAAACTTGAGTAAACTTCTGGAGCTGTCACAGATTGTGCGCTTAACCTTTGACCTAGTCACTCACGCTGCAAAGCGACACGAAACTTGAACCTTCCGATGATTCTTTGTTTTCTGAATCTTACCAAAGGCATGTTCATACATGCGGTTTTATTTTCTCGTTTTATGCTTATCGCATCTTATCTAACAAAAATGAATCTTATTATCAGAAAAATGATTCAGTCTGCGGGGTAAGCCTGACTTTACATCGTAGGGCATACAAGTTGTTAATTTGGAAGGTTTTTGGAGGGTGACAGTGTAGGAAGAATGTCTAATGCTGGTGATATCATACAGTATTTCTATGCCTTGACATCATATAGCTCACCAAAATGCAATATCTATTAAGGGAAATGAACAAATTTTCTTACAAAACTCATTAAGACATTTAGAAACAAAAAATCCAGAACCTCATGGTCGGACATTTGTCAATGACGTCCAATGAGAGAGATTTGAAAATCATCAACCGCTCATTAGTTATATATTAAGCTTCGTGTTTTCCCGTTTATGATTAAGTTCTATACGCAATCCGAGACGATACACAATGTCAATCAGCAACAACATTCAACAACTCTGGGATAAATGAGGCTCGTTATTACCTACAGAGTGCGAAAACCGCCGTAAAATGATAGTTGTGTCTCCTGTAAGATGACTTGGTACCGATTGTGCGAAATATCAACTCTTTCAAATGCGTAACACAATGTCGTTCTGTATAAATCTGCAGTCAATGTCATTGTACCTATCTGTGAAGAATGCTTTAGTTGTGACAAATGTAAATGGGAAACTAGGTAAACTGGCAATTACAACCTTTGAAATTCATGCCATTATACTTTTAGTATCTGTAATTTAAGCGTACGATGTTGTTTAAAGCAAGACAGTTACAGAACCGTATGTCAAATCCATGTAAATAGTTACGCCATAAAGATACACACTACTTGGAGTTGTCGATATTTTTCAGTATAAAAGTACTTACATAATACGTTGTCTTCTTCAGTATCGCTACTGCTTGACCACCAACTGTTCCAGCTGTGGTCTGCTGACACAAGTAATGTTGCTGAAAAGAGGAGTAGGGCAGTAAAAGTTGACATGTCGGCGGAGACTGCGGTTTGCACGACGGCCTTGTAAACTTCTGGAGTCCAACTGCAGAGTCCTCGATCAAGCAAACTACGTGGAAGTCAAGATTACTGGTGGGCGGAGCGAAGCAAGACTTGCATTCTCCACTGGGGCATTCCTACCACCTTTATAATTATTCAGTAGTTTCCGTTCGGACCCTTAATGAAGTACAGCCCCCAATCTGCCGAGATTTGTCCAGTTCGTTAACTTTGAATACTGGGGCGTCTTCATTGGCTCCTCATTGTCCCTATTGCATGTAGACACTGTTCTGGATTGCTTACGTCTGGTTTAAAACCCTGCAATTTTAACAGTCCAAGCGCACTTGTTTAACGACATCGTTGATGACGTTTCAGAGCCATTAACACAGCATATATGTCTTTCATCTCTTTCCTATTTTCATATCGGCATTGCGTCTTAAGACAGCCCTATCTTTGAATCTTAATGTAACACGTGATGCGCTGATAACAAGAAATGAAGTACAGAGCGTTGTCACTCAAATTATAGGTATTTGCTTATGTCGTTTGTTTTGTTCGTCCTTTGAGTTACGACGAGGTCCTCTTATCAGTGTAAGGTGTGATTTTCAGGACAATAATAAAGAGAAGATTTATGAACTGTACATCCCATTTCTGGGGGAATTTCAACTATTAAAAGTCTATTAACTGTATTAATCAATTTACACACACTGTCGTCTCAATGGTTTTGCTCAGTGCCTGTATGAGGTAGTATTCTTGACCCACACTACCATACGTTCCAATCTTACGATAAAGTGATTGTTCTAGCCGACAATCAACTGAAATTGAGCGCAGAAGTCTAGGGTAGTGGTTACAACTTTTTGTTAAAGGGGTAGGGTTTTTATTAGCTGTATATCTTAATTTAACCGACTAACCGACTGTGCAAAACTTTCGAAGGAACAAAGCAGTAAAATCGCACAAGCAGTCAATGCCAACAATCGCTGTGAGAACCAGGTATTGAGCATCGCCACTTTAAACGGAAATCCAGTAATTCCTGCAAAACCCGGGACTTTCCTGATTATAATTGACATTTAAGAATTGCTCTTTGAGATTATAAATGTTTCTCATGAGCATCTCTTGCTAGTAATTTGGAAATGGCTGGTTTATTTAAGAATAAAACACATGTTTGTTTAGTAGATGATAACAAATTGCACTTAATTGCAGATAAAATAGATAATTTACAGATAATGATAACTACTCAGAGTGGAAACAATGTCAGAGTGGAAGCAATTTAGTGTCATTATTAATGATTACAGGAAAATAATTTTCTGTTCAGGGGACAGGAAATTGAAAAAAAAATGACTGAGATTCTTCCACGATTTTGTCGAACACGATAAAACATCATAGAAAGTTTTGATGTACGTTGACTATTATCAAGGCCTTGGATTTATCATTGGTGAATCTCTCTGTGTGAAGACTTTCATGTCTTGTTTTTAAGCGATTCTTGTTCTGTTGATTGACCTTCAACCAATCTACGGTAAATACTATTCACACCTCATTTAATGGATCCCGATAGGGTGTGTTTGGCATGAGTCGATATACAAAAGATCTCATAGTCAACAGCAACGTCTGGGACGTATCGCTAGAATTGACATTCATTTGACGGACACGGATCGGTGATTTCGACGCCATGGAATGTGAAAAACAGGTTTGTTTGTGCTCCGTGTTGGATGGTCCCTCATGGCAATCAGGGTAAAAGAAATTCCCATAAAGTGATTCTATCGTTACAATTCATGGGTATATTAAACGTGCACGTGGTAAACTTGACATGCCGCAAGTCTATTTGTCTTGAGGAACTGAATGGAATTCGGTAGAATACAGTTCAGAGAAGTCAATTTTTTGTTCCGTTGGTGAAACGAGTAAACGTGTTGGGGGAAAGGTATGCAAACAAAAACCGCCAGTCTGTTAACAAGGCAGTAACACTTGTAGCCAAAGGCGTTTCAAGTGTATTTTTTTAAATCTAAATGTAGCATTATAGAGACTTTAGGCAACTATTTCTGGAGGGGAAGTAAAAGCTCTTCGCAACTGCCCTCCATTACAATCTGTAAAGCTTTCCCTCCATCCCAAAGTTTCCTCCTACACTACACAAATTCTCTTGGCCCTTTCCCCACAACAAGAACTCCCCAGCACTCTTCTCCCATAACAAAATTTACTCCCTGCCCTCGCGTCAACGCATGATTTTGCCCTTCCAACAAAAATGTACTGGAAAAAGAAAATATTAACTTTTCTCCGCCCACTGACAAAAAGAGATACCCCTTTCTCCGCCCACTATTAGTCTAATAATAAAATAAATGCCCTCCCGCTATCGAACCACTTGCGAACTTGTGACACTTTACGCGAACAGTTTCATTCCCTGCCCCTTACTGAGTGGGCTAGTGTCGTCAACCTTTTCTATTTTTGGAGATTACGACGTATGCAAAATTGCAAGCTGTCACGAACGTTTCCTCTTTTCACAGAATTTAGGTTTAACTTTGTTTAACGCATAACGCTCCCAGTTCATGGTCATCGGACATGTTAGATCCATACAAACCCCACATATCATATACTACTAACAACACACCCAAAACAAAATTGTTATCTTGTTTTAGAAGTCTGCTGGGCAAACTTAGCCGACGACGTCAGAGCCGACTATCATCGAATAATGAGTCATGAAACACGTGTGATAAAACGTAATACCTCTTGAAATATACGCACGTTGGCCCTGAAAATTAATTTACCTACCTTCAGACATCCTAAATCTCGTTTTTGGTTGACATATCGATAATTCAATGTTCCGGACTGGTCGAAGATATTCATGATGATTTTAGATTTGTACACTTGATACCGGCAGCTCTTTCAGATAAAAAGTCTCCTTCTCGCTTGGAATTCACACTGAGAAACCTTGACTGTCAGTAAGTTTGTGAGACTACTTTTCGTATTATTGTAGTCTGTTAGACACTATTATTTATAAAGCTTCGTTAGTGGTGACCTTGATGTGTTTTCCATCATTTTTGTTCAGTTTGTAAAAGAACATTCACTTTAAGAAATCATATCAAAATATCTGGTGTTCAACTCATCAACTTGCTTGTGTAGATTGTGTAATATCAATGTGATTATTTGGGACTAGAATTAATTTGCCTACTGTACCAATCGACATCGTGTGTCATATTTAAAAAGGTATAGTTCGTGTTTCAAAATACGTTTTGGAAAATAGTAAGAAATTGTATAATAAAAATATCATCGAAAGTTACACCATTATCAATCTATAGTGTCGTACAGAGGACTATCATTTGGCTAATGCGGGTGGCACACCTCAACTTCAGAAATAATGTCACACAGATGCTGAGCGAAGTCAAACTAAGGCAAAACAGCACAAGCATCTGTCGACTATGACAGTCTACGAAGCTATAACTGTCATCTTGAAAGCACTACCTACATTACCCGTAATGGCAATGCATGGAGCAGAATGCGAACGCCGTGAGAACCGTGCTGGAAAAGCTTGTTTTGACAATACACTATGTGAAAAGAAAAAATAAATACCTTAAAGCTTATGCTAAAAATCGTAGGAGTAGAGCCTGATGAAGAGACGATAAGAGTGACACGTTTGGTGATCAAAATTGTACAATGATCTGAGGGAATGTAACGACTTCTGATGGAAGTATGAAAAACAGTATCAAAAATGTACATGGGAAATCAGTGGATTTCACAGAGTCCTAGACACGCAATATTCCAAATTTTCATCTGTGATGTGGATCACCATTGCATGTCAGAAATGGCGACTTAAATGAATAAATGTAATTCATTATAATTGTGCCAATCTCACCGAGCATAACTCATAAGTACTCTAAAGATCTTGTCAAATTATGTAATTATGTCATCAATATACCTGAAACTCTGATCGATAAAAAACTCGCATGTTTGATATAGGTTAATTTATGCAGCGCGTACCCAGATACTGAAAACCAATCAAGTCAGTATGATGTAACCTAGCCCATGCAAGACATACCCGGCTGAGAGGATTGTGGGATATACCCTTGAATTGATGCCAATAAAAATGAATTATATGTGTGCGACTTAATTTCAGCGGAAAATAGCAGTTTCATGTAGGACTTGCAGTTATTGATGACAAAATATAGTTTTTAAAAGAAGCATAAGATTAGGATTTAGTCGTGTTCGCCTACATGTTGGCAACAATTTGAAATAGGAAGTAAATACAGAAGATAATTTTGATGATTTACTTGAGTATTCATTGAAAGAAAATGCATTTTAACTTAAATCTTGTGACAAACATGATATCGTGAGAATTTACCTCTCTGCTTGAATTTGTAGGTCTCTGATAGTTGCAATCTACAAATAGTGACGTAATTGTGGGGCAAACGGAGTATAGTTGACGTTGAATGACAGGAGAGTCGTAATTGCGACTCTGGATCAAGTTTTTAACGATGGGAAGACAGGATCACACATCCTGTACAACACGTCATCAACATCTGGACAATTGCATCAATCAACAGAATCTGACATCGGAATCAGCCATAATGTATTCAACGACAGCACATGTCAGAGTGAGTACCAGAGTGAGTCCCTGTACAATTAATTTGACGCGGTGTTTTCGACCTCTTAATGTATCCTTTTTCACTTTATGTGAAACTGAGTTTCGCTAGCGAAAGTATAGGATTCCAAAGCGAATGCCATTATAATTATCTGAAACATACACAGTAGGTTGAACCTGATGCATCTCAAGTTGTCAAAAATTTACCTAGATATCCCATTGCTGTACCCTTCATACATCGTCGTAAACCATACGCCTCTTTACGGCAACAGCTAAGCGCTTGATTTTTGCGTGGGTCAGCGGAGCGGAAATTATGCTCTGGCTTGCGAGAATGCCCTTCATAAAGTTTCTCACAAATATATGTATATCATGGTAGGCATTTTGTATACTAGTTCATACATCAGATACATTTACATATGTAGGAGAAGGTACTTGGACACACTGAAATTATGAAACTGAACACCTTACCATTTGTGGTAACCTCTGAGCTACTTGTTGTGGGCCTGAGTTGTTCTGAACTTTTTGGTCATCATAACTGACTATGTACCCATCATATAGTCATTAAAAATGATATAAATGGAATTTTTTGGGTTCATGCAGATCATTGCAATATTGAGCGTTAGACAGAAACAGTATAGTGTAAGATTTTGACGTAAAAATATATATAGTAAGACTTCTGTATCTTCCTTGTACGTATATAGGTATAGATTAAGTTATAGTGTTTTTGTTGCTGTTGTTGACGTTAATTGTTGTCGTTGTTTTTTTTGTTGTTGACGTTGTTGTTGCTGTTCTTGTTTTTTTGTCATTGTATGTATTACTGCATAAAAATCACGTGTTATCATAGACTTATCTTTTCACACTGTTCTTCATGTGTGACAAAGGATTTTGAACGTGGCAGAACAATTCATCGAATAAATCCGATACGGCTCAATTTTCTGAAATTCACTTGGCAGTCTCCAATCGGTTCTGTATTTAATCTCCTCCTGCTAGGAGGGAGCTTTAAGAGGAAACGGATGGAGAAAGCTATATCAAACTCCGATCCTGTTAGCTCTGCTGGCGTGATTCGAATAAAGATGCCCGTCTTCATTCTCCCAATGTCACTTTTCAGTGCGTGTGCGAGTGAACGGGGAGTAGGTAAGTTGGTCTGTCAAGTTTCTCGTATTATGACCATTGCAGTAATCAAACTGGGATGTTACACATTCATTGATTGGGGCTATCATGTTTACATCGTGTTGTTCAAGTATAACCTAGATTAATGTACGTATACAGGTACAGCCAATGAAGCTGTTCGTAACACGATTGGAACTAATTTGGGATAATTGGATGGTGAAGTAAAGTCGATTTAATCTGCAAATGTAACCTCATCTTCTTCTCTTTTTAAGTCACACACTTGTTTTGATGAGTAAATGTGATATTACAACATTCAGCTATAGCGTTCCTAACACTTTTGAGAAATTTGAAAAATATGAAAATCTAAGTATCCCAAAGTAGTTCCAATCATGTTTCGTGCAAAAAGGTGTTCGAGTGCAGATTTTCAGAGGGCAAGGAAATTAAAAGAATAATTAGCGGTCGGGGGGAAAAGTCGATTTTTACAGTTTGCAAGGAAGAAATTTCAGGTGCGTACAGGAAAATACTGAAAATAGGTAGAAGGAGGGGGATTCCGTGGTTGATAGAATTTCAGGGAAGATTAAACGCCTAATTTAGAGGAGAGCAATGTCCAAGGGTTGAAATGCCAGTCTGGTAGCTTTACACTGAACACGGATGTGCATTAAATCGATGCACTGAACGAAAGAACACCGGATGATAGATAAAGAATTGCACCGATGCAATGTACATGTCGGAATATGTAGATCTAGTCTGCGATGAGGGGCTTTCAGTGGTGGGGAGGGGACAATGGGGTGTTTCAACTGTTGTATGGAGAGGGGAGCGGGCATTGATACTGGAGGGCAGCTGCAGTGGGCATCATAATTCAGTGGGAGGGCATATTTTCCGCATACATATATGCCAGAGGGAGGGCAGTTACGAACAGCTCTGCTTTACCCCTCCAAATTTTAAAGTGAACGTCAAAATTATGTAAAATCAGTATATCAGCCTTCGAAATATGTTTCGTGATGACTTAATCGAATGGACAAAATTTACCAGTTGGCTGCATGACCTGTTTGGCTGATGTAGTCGAATATGAACTACAAGTATTCTTTTCACAGGTTTCACAAGTAATTTGGAAGCTCTCACGGATGTGGTTTCATGGCAGATTATGCTGTTAATGTGTTTATGTGAGTTTCACCATCATCGATCTGGGGTTTCATATTTACATAAAGATTATTATGATATATATAGTCAGAGAATCAGCTCAGAGGAAGTATTATTCCCATCTCTACCAGGATCAAATTTCTTTGGTGCTCGGCAGAGAAAGTATCAACACTTCCCAAACTTTTACGAGAATGAATTGTAGCAGGAGGGGAAGTTCTACAGTAGGACTCCCTAGTTACAGGCAGTTACAGACAGTTCCTTTCCTTCCAAACTTTGAAACCGTCAAAACTATTATATCAGTGTAGGATATGTTTTCATTTCCGGTGTTGTTTCTCTAAGTTACATTACACTGTTTCCAAGCTTTTTGGAGTGAAAGTTGTTTGTTGGTCAACTCCGCTTTGTACAATCACATCTCGAAAAGTCCTCTGCTGTATATCTGTTGTAACAAAGGCCTCAGGATGAATAACAATCAAGTAAACAACGAAAAAACGTACAAATAACATAAACTAAAAAAGAAATGGAAGAGATAAAAAGGACAACAAATAGATACACGTAAATAAGCACACTAATAAACAGACTGACCAAAATATATATGCCAAATATATGTAGTAGAGCAATTTTGAGACTACCAATCAACGAACGTAATCATGCACTTTGCTCGGGTTAGGTTGGTTTGTCCTCCTCTCTCCATAGTCTCTCACCGTTCCTAATCATTGTTAACCCAGTGAATTATGGGCTTTTGTCTACTAAGGACCTCGAAAAATTGGAGGTACTTCTTACGTATATGCTGCAGTACCTGCCTTCTATACACTGCGCTCCAACTTGAAATCTCGCCTCTGCAGCAATGGATAGAGGGGCTGCCTGTGCCTCCGCATTGTCCGATCATACAAGGGTCGGAAAGATCTTTGTCCACTGATGAAAAAGGGCTAGAACATATATTGAGAAGAAAATCAAGCTGACAAAACTTTTTTCAGGAGATCTAGTTGAGCAAAACCACAGGGAAGTAAGACTTCGTCGAAATCGGTGGTAAACCAAAATTGTCAACACATTCGTCATTAACTATTTTCTCTAAACCGTTTCAATGGCATATACAATTTACTTTGTAATCAAGCTAAATATTCCATAGAAGTGCTTACTATGATTTCAACGCGATACGATAAAGTCTATTCAGTTCTGATTCTTAAAGCAAGAAAGACTAAAACACGATTGGAACTAATTTGGGATAATTGGATTTTCATATTTTTCAAATTACTCAAAAGTGTTAGGTGCCGTATAGCTGTTGCAATATCGCAAATTTAACTGATAAAAACAAGTGTGTGAAATTTAAAAAGAAGAGCAGGTGAGATTACATTTGCAGATTCAATCGACATTACTTCACCATCCGATCATCCCAAATTAGTTCCAAACGTGTTCTAAAAGAAAGGTTTTATTGTCATGTAGGCCTACATGGAGTAAATCTATGAAAGTTAGGTAACCGTCATTTCGCATCATTCTCTCTAGAATTTTCAAACCAAATTTTAGACTAAATTGCTGGAATCAACTCTCTAGAGGGCGGTAGGTACATGTTTGGTCAGTTTCAAAGATAGACCAAATTATTGCTCCCACATCGCATTTGTTGTACGTCTAACAGAGCAGTATAGGGTTAAGTAAAATACATGTAGATACACCTGACGTGTCAAAAGTGTCAAAAATACATTTTCCACAGACACATCCGTAACATGAATAGACAAATATTTGTCTGAGCGCATGCATTTATTCAGGAGAAAACATGTTAGCTCAAATATTTGACAGTTGGGAATAAACCATCATGAATGATTTTGTAGTACACACGCTCAGACATAAGCTTACTATAGATCAAGTGACGTTTGCTTGGGTGGACTTGAATAGCGAGAGCTACGCTTATTGAATACGAATTTCTAATTTATATGTGTAGCTCAACTGTGAACAGTTAAGTCTCCAAGTTTTTAATAAAAGAAAAAGTTTAATAATAAGCCTTAGTCGGATTTATTAAGTTTCTTTATTCATCGGGTCTTTTTTATGTTGCTATGCGCAACCACTGTACACTCCCATGGCCCATTCGTAAGCAAGGGGCCATTGTAAACATGATAAACAAAGATCACAAACTGAGCATGCGTAGAAGACAGATTCCTCTGCCAGTCCGTAGCAACACGACCATTACAATCGGATCAACGGTTAACTGCTCACATACACATCCACAACAATGGTGAGTTGAGATTTTGACAATACTGTTACCTTTTAAATGTATTTGGAGGCAATATTTCAAACGGATTATACACTGCTTCCTTCACGTTTGTGATAGGGGGACATTCAGCTGGACTGGTTTTCCACATTGCCTGTGTCATACATTTACACTGGTATAATAGCTGTGACACGTACGCCAAGGCTCTCAACATGATCATTTTAACACTTCGATACCAGAACCGACGTGTTTGATCAATGGCGATAAGAAATACCATAATCAGCTGCCTAATCTCTGAATCGTGATAACTGAGCGCATTGATGATTTCTGGCAATGCAGTTTGACAATGTCAAATCCATGGTTTCAACATCCAATAAATTACTACTGTGCTCCACCACTCCACGTACAGGTCTACAAACAGACCTCTGTGAAAAGGCGGGGAAAAGGCGTACACTGTATTTGTCTGGTCGACAAAGATTAAAGACTTGATCCTGTTAAATCAAATATTTACACAGATAAATCGATAAATCTCTTTGTCTCTTTAATCTGGGACATTTTGCAGACGTCACAAGAAGTAGAAGACACGCTGAAACGAATCCAAAGTCACAAAGGTGTACTCGGTGTGATCGTTGTTAACCCAGAAGGTATTTGTGAATATCTATATCCATACATTTGTTACCTACACTACAGGTCGCCTGCATTGGTATTTATATACCTAGTTACATTATTTGATCTTTGTTTAGATTGCACTATGGTTTTTTGAGGCA
>LD342750.1:358667-372416 GCA_001465055.1 Ptychodera flava
TTGAAGTGGAAATTGGAAAGAGTTCCGTTTATTCAACAACACAGAAATATAATCAGTCTTATGATTACATGCTATCACAGAATCATACTGAGTGTACAGGCAGAGAACTTCAAATGCTTTGCAGACAAGGATAACTGGAGTAGTCAACTATACTTGTGCATAAAAATGAAAATATTAGATTGGCATTTGATTTCAGTTAAATTGCTGTCATTTTCAAAATTTCAGTTAAATTGCTGTCATTTTCAAAACTGTCGTATACAAATATGATATAAAAATCGAAACATTAGTATCAAGCTTTTAAGACAATGAGAAAAAAAGTAGACATGTGTGCCTTTGCAACAAATGTTTAAACCAGTTTCTCATGGGCAAAGATTGTGACCAGGTAATTTTTCAGACCAATTTCACAGGAAGTGTGTTGTTCAACTAATATGTTTATACACATGTCTGGTAAGTTTAATGACCTACTAAATCAATGAACCCTTGTACATTTCAACAATCACAACATCTGCTGTTCGTTACTGCAAGGTCAGGTTATTTGATCGTCTGGTTTTGCCCCCACTGTGGACTTGTTACTCAAGCCTGCAAGGCTGTAATGCCTTTACACTTGATTTTCGCAATGTCCTTCTTTTGGTAGAAAGTATAATGTCATTTGACAGCATCTTTTGTTACATTTTGTGAAGCCATGCAGATTGACAAAGTAAACTGATCATCTCAGTACAGACCAATACAACAATGTGAAATATTCATGAATCAGGACACAGTCCATCCACATAGTCAAAACACAATTTAATTTTGTGAGGTGCTTTCGTCATCTCCAGTTTCAATTAGTCTTCTGATAATATTACACTCAAACAGAACATCCTTGATATCATATTTCAACAGATTCTGAGACAATGGTTACCATACATACAATGAATGCAACATTTTGCAAGAATTTTGACCTACTTAAAATATCAAAATGGTCAAAGGTTCTATCTGTGATGGCAAGAATACTACACTTCAAACAGATAGCCCTTTACTGAAAGAAGCACAACTATTTCATTAAAGAATCAAAGATTTAAAAGACCCATTACACCTTTTTGTAACAGCTTCGTAATTATGATAGGGTCATCAAAATACTCTCTTTGTAATGTTACATTGGAAAACAGGAGTGTATTTGTGTACCTGTCAAATGTGAATGCAGTATATCAAAGATTGCTGTACTTCGTCTGTCTGAGATGCCTTTCAGAGTAGATTACCCGTATATACAGTATCCCCTAGGACAATGTTCAATTCCAATATGGCGAGGATGATCCTCAGTGTCCCCTAGTCTAGCTGTATAAAGCTACTCCCTTTACATTGTTATACTGTTCTGGTAAGCCTTACCTTTTGTGCTTTGGTTAAGTAATAACTGGCTCCATTCTTGCTGTACTTGAGTTGACTTTGATAGTAAGTCCATCCCATTAGATACAACACCTGGACTACTTCATCATCCTCTTCAAGGAGGCCATCTAAAACTTCTATCGCCTCCTGTTGACAGAAATTATCGAAAAAAGATTGCTACTTTAACCTAAGAGTGGATGTGTCATTGCCTGACAGCATCATGTCTTCTCCACATCTATATAAACGATCATCTTTCCCTTCTGTGTGAACAAGTGCATGGAAGAAAATTGCCTACAAACAAAACATAATTACGGCTGCTTCATTTCAAACAGAGTAGGCATATGAGACTTTCATTGTTTCAAGGAACATGATATGCTGGTAGTGTTGAATCCTTGTTCTTTTAAACAGTACATCATTGAAAGTGAGGTAAAGTTTATCTACAGTAACATACCAGGGAGGAGGGAATCAGGGCAAACACGTAAATCTCTTCTCAGTTCACCTCATGGATAGATACTCAGACTCAAAATATCAAAATCACCTTTGGTCTGCTCCTTTCATAGACTTATAAAATCATAACAGAAACCTATGATGTCACTTTCTTAAATCTTTGATGAAAAATCGAAAATTTATTACTAAATATATTTTCATCAGAATTTTGACAAAAAATATTTTCATCAGAATCGGTGGTTATTTTCAGCTCAAATATCATAAATTACTCACCAGGAATAACTGCAACTCAATCAGTATTTTTGCGGTGGATATCCTGACTTCATAACTGAGTGGGCACAACTCAAATGCTTCAGAAACTTCAGATTTCTCCAAATGCTCATACCACTGTGGTAACCATAACGATAAACTTTTTTCAATAGCTGTTTTTGCATCCTAGGAAAGAAAGGATACAAAGAAAACAAACTTTTCATGAAATGTCGCATTATTTTTTTCCAGTGTTCTTTTTTCTGTATCTGTACATCATCACGTAGATACAACAGATACTTATATGACAGAACTTACCCATTGTCTACAAGGATGATGTCATAGAAGTAAATCATCCCAGCAACAGGTAAACAACAAGATGTTGACTAGTTCGCTACAAATATGCAAGAGTGATAGTGATGTGCATAGAGGGAGTGAACTGGACAAAACCAAGTAGTATACCTATTGCTTGGGTGGTTAATTGCTATCATATCATATCAGTATATTGGTATTGATGGTATAAATACAGGGATCTGATTGGTCAAGACGTGACAATAACTGTGATAAATTCACAATATAGCACAGTTTGAACACGTGCAAGTTCTCCGCAGCAGCAAAAATCCTTTTTTTTTGACATTCCTTGCCACATAATAGCAAGAAACCAATCGCAGCAACAGTATAGCACTCTGTTTTGACCAGTTTAGTATGTCCTGAACTCATCAAAATCTCAATGTGTATACTGTTAGAAACACTGATATACATGTTATACTGGATAGAACACAATTAAAGGTAAAACAGTTGTAGCTATATACATGCATGTTTTGAATTCACCTGGTTTTCATTAATAATTCATTATAATGAGTAAACAACCATTCTATTAGTAGTGTTATGTGGCTCACAGTTATTTTATCAAATTTGAAGGATGGTTAATTTGTTCAAGACTCATGCAATATTGATTTAACCAGTTATGACATGGTGTGTTATGTTGATCACTGTAAACAATGATGCATACTATAGACCCCCCGCTCTTCTTACTGAACAACTGAATGCATTAAAATGCAAAGTGTAATTTACATTCTGGAATGATTTCACTATGAGTTTGAATGGTTTGTATACAAATTTATTTTACAGTAAATGATAATTCTGTTTTTGTCACACCCATGGTCTTCTCTCCGCTGATTAAAACCAAGATGATGCAGTTTTAAGTCTATGTTATGACAAAACAAAATCAATGGCGCTTGGGATGACATGACATGTTTCAGCTCCCTACAGTCAGGATTGGGATAGTATATCATACAATTAGCCACTGTGAAGGGAATCACTGACAAATAGCAGTATCAGGTACTATCTCAATCATGGCCATGGGGTACCCATCGTACATGTAAATTGTCATTTAATCACTGTAAACATCATTGATTTTGTTTTCACAGAAACACACAATCTGGTCCCAACAACTTGGGTTTAACAGTTGGATGATCATATGAACATGCATGTCATATTACCTCAGGGTTGTTTATACTGAGAAGATAACTTGCAAGTAGTTGATGGGCCTCCGCATTGTCTGTGTCTGCTTCAATGGCTTTGTCTAAACTGTCTTTGCAATGCTGCTCCGCATCCTCTTCAAAACTGTAAATGCAAACAAATGTGAAGTTCAAAAACACGAGGAAAGAAATCTCATGCTTGGCTCAGATTGTTGGCAGTAAAAACAAAATTTCGAACACTGCATAAGAACTCTCACTCAAAAGTCAGTATACATGTAGTATAGAAAACAACACCTGTATGGTGTGAAATACAACTGTAAATACATCACTTGGCATAGCAAGCTTTATAACACATGACATGCGTCTACAGTACACTACAGTATGGTATATCCGTGTACAGTGTATGCTCATACATGTACATCTCTGTCAATAGTTGAAATCTCTCTACTTCATATTTGACCCCACTGCACAACTTGCAATGTTTAGTTTAAACATTTATGGGAGATACCAAGGAGCCAATGGCATCAAGGAATGTGAGAATGGGGAAGATTGTCCATATGTAAAAGTATACATACACTGTAGAAGTATACATGTAGGACATACACGCTCAATATGTTTATAAATTACACTTTCATTGGTAAATGCAAAGTCTGAGTAAGTGTGACAACATCACTGAATGATCTGGTGAAACGAATTGGACTGCATGAACAGAACACACCAATTCACTTACCATGAGTCTGTAAGGTAGATCTCCGCCATGGAGCAGTACGCCCTAGAGATATCACGATCGGAGACTGTTGTTGTTTCTTCTGGATTCGCACAGGCTCCTTCAAGTGCCTGCAATAATTGAAGGTGTGTATATCTGACATTCAAAGATGGCTAGATAGTGCCTGCTGTCACCAAATTTGGAGGACAAATGGTGGACTCCACATATACAGCTATATACAAAGCTATATAATTGACTGTAATAAACTGTATCAAATTGATTGAAAATGATTCAAATTTAGGATTTCTATTGCCAAGAAAACACATATCTTACATATTTTTAATGTAGTGGAGGACTGCAAGAGCAGGTAATCTGAAATTATATTTTCTTACTTCTAACTACAACTGACACTATAGCTCTCATATTCTATGAAAATACATGTATATTTACAAATTACATAATCACAACCAAGTCTACAATGCCTGCAACATCAATTATTGAATTGATTATTAACTCATCCTCCGTATACACTTGACAACACAAAAAAAAAAAAATTGGGCTGCCTTTGTATTGACCTTGTGAGAAACACAATTGGTTCTATATTTTACTGGGTACACTCTGTACAATACAGCGCCCTCTATTGCCAGTTTGGAAAGAATCCTTCTGTGTAGAGTCCAATAACCTTCCTCCCCTTGCAGATTCAGAGAGTGCATTGTGGTCAAAGCTCACAAGAATGTTTAGGATGGATAGTCTAATACAGTGTGCCACCTGCCTCACAAACACTTTCACTAAAGGTAGGAATTTCTTGAAATTTCCATATACCAGTCCTACGGGTATATAGTGTATAGTATACTTGTTTCTATTGGTGCTGGTAATTAATTTTCTAACATCAAAGGGAATTTCAAGTCAGAGGTACATCACTTTAGCTTGGAAAATACTCTGGCATTGCAGCATAAACTAATTAATGCAGCAAACTACACGTAATGTAAATGACACAATCCAACATTACTACAACAATTTAAGGCACAAGGAAAAAATGTTCAAACAAAAAGAAAACTGGCAAACAAGACATAGTGTTGATATGAAAGGATTTCTTTCCCAATATACCAAAACAACAATTAGAGAAGTTTTCGGCAGTCAGACCAAGCTAACATTGACAGAAGAGATTTGTGATTGCATAGTATTTTGTTAACAACACTAGAAATTGGGCAGGTTTAAGGTTAATCTACAGTGGAAATTGATAGTACAGAAAGCTCAATCCAATAGTTGATTAAACATAATCATTTAGTAAGTCCAAGCAGTTTGAGGACCGCAAATTTGTAAAACAGCAGAAAAAAAGTTTAACACCAGAAAAAGTTTAACAACAGTTGGCTGTTTTTGCTATTAGTCTAGATATGCCAAATAGTTAACCCTTACCTCTTTTCCATCTTCTCTGTCCTTCAACATGAGTTCAACACCCTTTTGAAAACATTCTATGGCTTGTTTTCCTTCATTCAGCTGACCAAGATACATATACTTGGAAAACCCATTGTTAGGGCTCAGTGTGACTGCTCTGTTAAAATAGTGGTTACAGCTAAGGAATAAACCCAAGCTACATAAATGAAGAGTGGTCTTGTTCAATGCAATCTATGTTTACAATAGAAAGTGACCACTGCTCGTGTACATTGACACGCATGCGTTACCTCCCAGTCATCCAATGAGAAAATGAATTTTGTTTCTTTGAGGCATCTAACTTGGTTATTAGAGAGGTTAAGATTGCACCAATAGCAAGATCACAGTGCAAAGTGGCTTTAATACATGTTTCTTACTTTAAAAAACAACTTGAGTTACACTGCTCACTTTTGATAATTTTTCAATATTTGTGTTTTTAATGTTAACCATAATTTCTTGTTCTACTCCCAAAACCATGTTGATATACATTGTATTCTGGTTGTCAACTCTGCCTGTACATGTGTAAACTGCATTGATATTGTTGATATATTAATTCTAATCCAGATTAAAATTCAAATGTAAACAACAAAGCATTTTAAAGGTGCTATACTGACAAGCAAAATAGTAGGTGTTTCAACATTCTTTTGGGAATAGAATAAGAACTTGCAATGGACATGGAATAAAAATTATGAAAAGTCACCAAATGTCAGCATCACTGGCCCTTCAGATACCAATTCCAGATACAATACATTTAGTTTAAACCATTTGAATTCAGTGTGTTCTACAGGGAACAAGAAAGTATATAAAAGCACCATTATCTGCCTATCACCATCATTGATTTTGCCTCACTTCAGGAAAACCTATGGTAAATATCATTGTGACATGCATACCAAACACATCTAATGCTTTCTGACTCATCTTCAACATGGGTCATCATTATCAAAGGATATTTTTAGAGCACTTTCTGCATCTCCGAGTTCAATGTAAACAGTTCCTGCTGTTTCCAGTGCCTGAACTCTATTTTCATCAACTTCCAGAGCTCTCTGGCAAAATTTCAATGCCAATTCATAGTCAAGGGTATCGATGTATTCTTCAGCCTACAGAAGAAATGAAATATTATGATTCAGTGAAACATTGTATCCAAACAGTAATCCAGAAAATGGAGAACTTACCATTTTCATGATCTTTAAAAACCCAACATAATGGTATTTTATTATGGATTTACATGAGAACATTCACTGTAAATTTTCTACATTGAAATTATCGGGGCAATTCTGAACAAAATTCATTGAGCATGTTTGACTGGTTGATTCACATGATTGATGGAAAAATTGGATTCCGAATTCCAGTTTGCATACCAAAACAATACAGATCATACCATATGTACAAAGTCGCCAATTTTTCATGAATTTTGTTTGATAGGAGATGCTATTTTTATTGTTTGTCGTATTAGGAGATAATGAATGGGTGATCTTGCATATATTCGACCCCGGTTTTAGACACGATACATGAAACCACTGCGAGAATGAACTAATGGTCATCTCGCAATGGTTTCATTTATTTTTGTCTAAAACCAGGGTGGAATATATGTATGGTCACCCATTCATTCAGTATCTCCAAACAATATAAATAGCATCTCGTAACAAACAATATTCATGAAAAATGGGCGACTTTGTCCCTTTAATGTTGCAGTGATTTCAGTGTTAGGGTCTTCTGGCTTGAGTATATCAATAATAATGTCTGGTAAAAGATGAAAATAGTCTCAGAAAGAGGCAGCAATGGGACTTCTATAGAGTGAACTAGAGTCAATGCACATTTTTGCGACAGCAATCAGTGACTTTAAGTGATCATTGAATCCTGGTTCTGTTAGCATTATCCTTGCTCTTTGTTCTATTTAACATTTGAATTTTTGTATCATTTACTTTCTTCTTCGTTGTCATTGAAATTGTTCTTGCATACCATATGTACAATACCTGCATGTATGTAGTGTGTGGATTCTTGAAAGTTATACACTAAATACCTTTTGCAATAATTGTTCAACAGTATACTTAGAAACACCAGTACTGGGTCTGGTTTTTGCTGGTTCTGCTTGGACACGGGTATTCTCCTTACTGGCACCACCTCTGTCTGTTTTTTTCTCTTTCAGTTTCTTCTTCTTCAGTTCTGCATACAAACAATGCAGATCCCAATGTGTCAAGAAAATACAGTGTTGGGGACAGATATTTAGACTCTCAAACTTTTACAATTCTTTTCTGATTTATCCCTCATGGGGGCACATTTTCAAGATCTTGGTGAAAAAATAAGACATTTTTATTGTCTCTGTTTTTCGAAAATCAAAAATTTCATTTTTCTCCGTAGAGTTAATACAGGAATGGCAGCCATTTTGAATGTCAAATATACGGGTCAGTCACAATCAGGGTGCGCTAGAGTGTGTCACTTAGGTCAAAATTTCAAGTTCATGATAACTGTCCAGTTAAATAATATGTTGAAAGGTTATGGTATGGGGCATATCTTCCTAAAATTTGGTGAAGCAAACGTCATTAGTATTACCACAGTGCACATAGTTTTATATGGTCGACGCAGTGTCACGGATGCTACAGAAATGTTGTACATGAAACACAAATGTCATAATAAAATTTTAAACAATGATTTGTTAATGCTTTCGTATGTTATTACAATATAAAAGATGCATATTGGCATTAAAATAAGCTATACTTGGTATGATTTACTTAATTTTTCCATGAGTAAACACAACCTCAAGTTTAGTGAGAAATACAACAATATTGATCATATTTTTTAATAGGACTTTCAACTTCTCTATGTCCTTCAGCTGGTATGCTGTACTTTAAAGTTTTATTGTCATGAATTAACCATGCTATAGCAACAATATTAATACCATTCAGTGTAATCGAAATGAACTTCTTTCTAAAATATTTTCTGTTTAGTATGACATGTAATTTTGTCACGGACGCTACCAAAATCAAACTTGAAAGTTAGGTCAATTTGAAATATAAAAAGCAATTAACAATCTGGTTTTTTCGTTCTCTTTTCTCCAAAACATTTCTCTATCAAACATTTAAATTGTGAAAATTGTGTCAAAACATTGACAATTTCTTTAAATTGAACAAGAAAGCTATAGAAACTACTGCAAAAATCAGTTGGAGTAAAAAATCTCTGCAGCTGAGCTTACTTCTGGGATCAACCCTCGAGTCGTTTTCTAACAACGCTCCTCAGGGTCTATAAAACGAGCATCTAAAACAAATCCTTCTTACAAAATCATAGCTCGTTATGTAACTTTGACCAACATGTGCAGGGGTAAGCAGTCCGTCGATATCCGGAACGACAACCGAAAAGTCCGATGAGTTAATTCAAACACACTTTGCCCATATTGCTCAAACAGTTAAAAGGTTTCACGATAGCGGTTTTAACAACGGGGAAACTGAATTTTTTTTTTAATTTGTCTCCATTTTATGCCACAACTTATCGTATAAAAACCAAGATGCAATCTGTCATCGAATTGGTACTACAATCAACCAAACTGTAAAGATTGCTGAGCAATACAGAAAACATCATCTGGCAAAGAAAGTCAAAAACTGAGAGAGCATAAGTAATCAAAGTTGGCGGCATGAATTAAATAAACCAATACTCTCCTCAGACCAAACCGATTTCAAAGGCCGTTTACAGCAAATATTGTTAATGAAACCATGAAACCTGGGAATGGCTAAACACAGAGAAATAAGATTTATTTCTCGAAACAGGCTTTCGCAACATGCTTTTCAAACACCAGAAAGCAGGCACCAATATCGACCCGTACTCTATTACAAAGTCCATGAAAAATTGACACAAAATCAAAAGTTCAGTTAATCAATTTAAATGCCTGAAACAAGTGATCGTTGTCAGATTAGTACAACATTTTACATAACGAGCACTAGCAACGCTCAAAATATGCCCTAAAACAAAAATCCTTATAAGTGTCCAGAAACTCCGGTTGATGCTGGGTCATGTTAATTATAATATGACACCACACACCGGATCGCTCATGATAGAGTCAGTCAATAGTGGCTAACTCTCTCAATAACGAATCTGGCTTCTCCTCCTCGAGGACGAAGATGACTTCATCACACAACCAAGCGGAGGGGATAAAAAACATAAGAGCGACTGATGAAGGAACCCCATTTTTTGTTCCGAAACACTGTTAAGACGAATCACGCAATCAACAAACCAGTTTACCGGGGACCCAGATCACATGACTAGGGTCAAAGCACTATCGATTCACCGGTGTCTCCCCATGTATTCCACACAAAATAAATGCAATGATCCTTTTATTCACCATATCGTAATACTAAACAATCTTGGTAGAGCCGATGTGTGGAGTTGCCCTCATTTTCCTTTATATAAAATGTGGTGGTTATTTCACATTTAGATTGGCTTATAATCTGAAAAACAATGTTTGCATTTTATTGTAGCATCCGTGACATAATGAATTGAAATGGAATACACAATAATAAATGCATATACAGCACAGAATTCATTGTTCTTTTCACTAGAATTCTAATAACATATTCAATACAATTACTGCATTCTTAAAAAACACCAATCTAAGTGTTACAGTTGAGGCTCAACATAACTTTTTGAGTGTTTTATTACTTTTTCAAAAATCAATTTTGTGCAAATTTACAATTTTATGTCTTGAAGACATTTTGTAACCCAACTCCATGTATGTACACACAATACACACTAGTATTTGTATGTTTCAGTGGATTAACTGCTTTAAAAAGTTTTAAATAGTTGTTAATTATGACTATGTAGTAAACACCGTCACGGACGCTACACCGTCACAGATGCTACATTTCCATATTTTAGGAATATTAATAGTGAACGCAAGGGACATTAATTATATAATTTGTTTATTTAAGGTAGACACCTATTGACACTTAGGCCTGTGACATCAGATCTTTTATAACTCCTGTTGTGCTTAAGATATGAGTGTGTCACGGACGCTAGCCTACAAGAAATTCCGACCACAACGATCTCCATTTCCATTTATTCACAAAACAACACAATATGCAATTTTATTTAAATTTTGGTGTATATAAAATGCTTGCCATGGATGTTGAGGTTGGAATTAAATTCAATATTACAATATTTTATCCATTTTTCTACATAAGGTATATGTACTTATGGTCATAAAACACAAAAAACATAACGATGTTACAGTTTTGGTAAAAATACCACAGTTTCTGTTCAGATGCACATAATCACGTGAAATAATTTGTGAAAGAAAGGTTAGGTATTCTGCAATAACATATGTAAGCTAAAATTCCACAAGTTTAACACTTTGTTCCAAAAAACATTTTGAAATTAAGTACATTTTGAAGTGAAACAGCATAACGCTACTTTTCACAGTTTTTAAAGGCATTTTTGTGGATGTACAACCAAACCTGCACAATATATGCAATATTTCTTTATGTGACCGAATTAGTAACAACTATTACTATTTATTAGAAACAAATAAGCAATATAATATGAGTCTGAATAGCAGGTATATGTCCATAACAAATGAAAATCATCTAGCGCACCCTGATTGTGACTGACCCGATAGGTAAATCTTAGGTAATTTGACTCTCTGGTACCAAAATTTGCACGGTGACCCCGACTTTTATTCTTGATTTTGGGAGAGAAGTGTTGAAGGATTCCTTGAGGAAAGTTTGAGCAAAAGTTTAAGTCTTTCACTTTCAAGGCGCATACTACACATACACATTTGTTACTAAGTGCCCTGTGCATCCCCTCTATGTTGTGGAAGCACTCACTTTAATGAATAAGGTGTCATAGAGTATCTTGTTCCAGATAAGCTCACAAACATCATTCATTATCTGTGAGTCGAGACAGCACAATTACACAATACAAAACACTCGTTCAATATTTCTACGAGTGTAGTTGTTTCCGGTTCATCACCACTCTCTCGTTGTCACGATTCAGACAACCCAAAGCGTTGTCGGAAGTTATGAGAGAACCCTCCGGCAATCTGCAGTCGACCATCTTTATTGAGAAAACGCTGTATTAAAAAAACAGCAGCTGTTTCAGCAGATATTTTGTACATGATCAAACACGGTGCTCATGCAGCGCCGATTATCATACGAAAGCAAAATTTACGGAGGCATCCATCGTATTTTGAAAAAGGTTAGAGAAAACCACAGGCACGCAACACATCGCTTCGCGATCGAACTGATTCACGGCACAGTATACACATATTGACTGGCTATGAGGGTAACAGCATACGTCTGTACCCCGAGGGACTGTGAGTCACCCCAAAAACAGACTGTTTCCCGAGGCCGTAGGCCGAGGGAAACAGTCTGTTTTGGGGGGTGACTCACAGGCCGAGGGATTAAAGACGTATGCTGTTGCCCTCATGCCAGTCAATATGTGTTTTGTAACACACCTCATCCGTAGCGATGTATAAGAACATACTATACACAAAACTTGTCGCATGTAGTCTATGATGTAATATGTTGGAGTGGTTCAGTAAGAAAAAGTTTTTCCCAAAACGACCGCAATACTTCTGCAAAACGTTCAATTCACCTTTGGTTATAGTTTTTGCTCGTATCCAGTCCTTGTTGGAAACCAAAGCATTCAATTCTTCTTCAGAAAGTAGGATAAACCAAGAAATTTCTGGATTATCATTTCGATCGGCCGCAGACGACATCTTTGTTTACATTCCGGTCCGCGTGCGCGTCAAATATCGTTTTTGACGTCAGCGGGCATCATTTTTCAGAACTGATGCCTGGCAGGCAACAGTTCAAATGAATGATGCCTGATGACGACGTTTACGTGGATCAGCACAAAAAGAACGCATCCCACGTGACTATCAATCGGCGAATTAGAATACAGACTGCGGATGAGGTATGTTACAATAAAGAGTGGATCAGTACCGATCGCGAGCGACGTGTCGCGCACCTGTGGAGAAAACCGTAGACAGTAGAGTTTCTCTACTGTACAACCCTGGTGGCCGTAGCCGGGAACACACAGCATCGTACATGTACATAGCAGACTAGGCCACAAGTACTTGCTATGAAAAACGTGGACATGTAGTAATGACTCAAACGAAATATGCGACTCGAACACGCCCGCGAGACGTTTCTCCTACCTGTAACTTTCTTTTGTTTTTCCCTCTTCTTAGCTTGACTTTTCTTACTTCTTCCCATTATCTTGAGGCAACACTACTTTGACTTCACGCATAGTTATCGTAAGGTAAGGCAATGCACTAGGCAGCTGGGTTGGGAATTCACGTGTGTAGGAACATTGACGGGTCAGGTCATCGAGTCGGCGCACACGTACGTGAATAAAATACTGCGTCATCCGATATCCATAATCTGAATCAGAACCGATTTCAAATTCACGCATGCGACAGCGCTTGCGTCTTCGCGTTCGTGAAAACGAAAGAAACGTGGTCCCTGGTCCCGGCGTGTAGCAGACTGTGATATTGAAGTATAACTTTCGCTGAGAAACTCTAGTTAGGCTGCGTTCACAAAAAAAACAGTTAGGGAGAGGGCTAGAGGAATTCAGGGGATTCGAAAATTTTGGGGGTAGTAGAGGGGGACTTGAAAATTTTGCTCTGCCTAAAAGGGGGACCCCTTAAAAGTTTTGGGTTCCCTTTTTCCGATTCCAAGATTTGATGGGTATTCTAATGAAAATTGAATAACATTTTAATATTATCCAGTTGTTCTAATGTTAGTAATAATTATAATTAAAAAGATGTGGAACCATTTTGTTGCATTTCATTACTTTTGTCTCGAAAAAATCTAAAAATTTATGATTTTTTGTAAAAAAAACAAGGAGGCCAAGTATCGGAGCAGAAGCTGCAACTGTTGATAATTTTTTTCAATATTTCTATGCAGTGTATCAATTACAGTTTCTTGCTGTCTTCCTACAGCATGCTGAAACACACAATATTCAGTGTCGACAAAAGCCTGCTATTCCATGGATCGATTTACTGACAGCTGGTACCGTTGATGACTGTGTGGAGACTTTTTATGATTTAATTATGCCAGCTATTAAAGACCACGTGCCGCAAATCAA
>LD342751.1:0-11346 GCA_001465055.1 Ptychodera flava
GCACAACTGAATAAGTGACTTTCGTCTCGCACCATCGGCATATCTGCCAAGGCGTTTGCAAGAGGTAGCCTTCTAGATTAGCATTGCCGAGTTGGTCAAGTTCGGCAGCAATCTCTATTGTGCCAGGCAGCCAAGTACGTCCAACTCCGCCAGAAAACGTCACCATGCTATCCTGCCAAGTCCGCTAAAAAGCGGTAAAAAAAACCCAGCCCCCCTCGGGTGTGGGGGACTGGCGGACAGGTTTCTGCACCTTTCCCTGTCTATCGACTCCCTGCGAACCCATTTCGAGGGGAAAAGGCGTTCCTTGTCAGAAAACCTCTCCTCGGATGACCCCTAAACGCACAGGGGATAGCAAAACGTAGTGCTGTCGACTTGGCAGGAAAGGGGGTACCCAAAAAGGGCCCGATTTCCACCGGGTTGGGAGAATAACGGTCACCAGTGCTTAGATTCTGGCTACACCGAATTTCAAGCGGATTTTCACCGACTTGGCAGGAAAAGGGTTAATATATATCACTCTATCTATGAAGCTTCCCGGGTCGGTGCTTTTATCTATCTTTTCTTGAGAAACACAAACAAGCAAACATTTTGTACACCTAAGGAAACAATTAAACACAACTTCAAGTCTCATAACAGAAGTAAGACACCAGCCTGTAACTGTCTGACCCTGTTACAACATACTTATGTGTAACTTCTATTGCCAAACTGTGATCAGACGTGTTCATTTCAGTTAAGTTTCTGGTTCAAATTCATGATCAATGAATCACTGCCAAGTAGGGTGTCACAGCGTCGTCAGTGTTCAACTCTTGACTTTTTAATACATCTTTATGTTTTCCAAAATTTTGCCAGTTGTATCTCGATTCAGGAAGTCAAACTGAACAAACCCTCCTTCCATGCCAGACTGACAATATTCAATCAGTGTTCCAGGCAATGTTACATGCAATTATTAGTGGTTATATGGCAAGCGAAGGTATTTCGTTGTGGATATA
The DNA here is from genome assembly GCA_001465055.1 of Ptychodera flava. Taxonomy (NCBI): domain Eukaryota; kingdom Metazoa; phylum Hemichordata; class Enteropneusta; family Ptychoderidae; genus Ptychodera; species Ptychodera flava. Next base: position 987 of record LD342751.1, read on the forward strand.
TATTACCTCTGGTGTGAAAATTAGCATATTTTGTCCTCAATAATCACCAAGTGAAGTTGGGATGACGGTTCAGAAGCCTCACCAGAAACTCTACATGAACGTGTCAGTATGAGTCACACATGTGTGTGCACAGATGATCATTGAACTTTTACTTGAAAAATGCTAAAGATATTGAGAAATAATTGTTGTTCAATAGCCATTGCTGCTTAAAGCTCTTCATCAGTGAGTTCACTAAGCTGCACCAGGCAAAATTTACCAATCAAATAAACCTAATGCTGTAGACCTGTTGAGCTCTTAGAGCTTCAAAGATTGAATATCAAAATAAGCCTAACCTTCCAAATGTTACGCTGGTATTCATGTTGAGAATACAATCCCTGGCTCAAACCGATCAGATGGCCAGATTCCAGCATATTATAATGTAACATCTTTGATAAGACATCTCATCACCATAGGTAAAGGACATAACGATGCCTGCCCATTTTGGGCCAATGTGCAATATCTTGGAAGCTGTTATGCAATTGGTTGGCTAACTCTTACTGTTATCATTGAATTATTCACGATAGACTCCTTAAGTTGCTATTAATAGTGAAAATCTACCAATCAGATATAACCTTCCAAGCCAGCTGCACATCAGCTGCCCATTTTCATTGTTTAACTTCTAAATCTCATACAATTAACACACAAGCTTACCTGTAGAGAATTTTGAGGTGAATCATTCTCATCTTTTTTCACTCCAAGTTCTTTTCTCAATTGTTGTACAACTTTTTTCTGAAAAAGACAATGTAGATCCTTAACTTTGCCACCAGAGAACACTTTACCATGATGCCGTATGCCAATTTACAGCAATTGATTCAACAATGAATAAGATCTTTGAGACCTTTCCTCTATGTTGGCAATATTGTTAGTATTCAGATTATACATGACTTATTGTACCTTTCACAATTACCATGAAAAGACAAAGATGCCTGGTTTAATTTCTCAAAAAAACCACAATATTCAAATGATTATCTCCTAATCAATCACACTTGGCCATTGTATTAACATATTTGTTAGGGTGTGGGCCTTGATTTATGAATTTTTGTTTTACACTGTATGGTACAAAACATTAATCATTAATGTTCGACGTCTTTTAGTTGCTGTTATCCTTGTTCAAAAAGATCCCCTTTGATACCGTATGCATGTTGAATTAATTGATTTATGATGAAACCAACAACTGCAGAAAAGTATGATGTATTTACATGGCAATGACAATTGCCTTAAGACTGCACTGGAGTGAAGGCATGTACAATGATTTGAAAACAATCAACAAATGAGACTGCAAACTCAAAAACCCTCAGAATTAAAGAACACAAGCTTGTAATAAAACTTCCCTGAAAAACGTTCTTCGACGGAAAGTCACCATACTTAGATGTGCATCATTGAAAATATGACCAAAAACATTTTTTTTCCAAATAGTTACATACAAAGGAAGAGACACTGAAACATAAGTACTGTTTCAAAGTCTAGCATTTCATGATGACTAATACATGGGGATATTACAGTGTTTTTTCAACAGTGTGCTGTTGTGTGATTTCCCATATTTTGATTTTGGCTTGATAAAGGTTCCAGGGAAGACAATTGCTCTCTTACCCAATGGTAAGTTAAACTCAGTTGCATTGATTTATCACTTTATGCAGGCTCATCACTTCTCTTTGTTTACTCACAAACAAAGCAAAATTTTCGAAAATGCCATCACTTATAATGTGAAAACTAACCATGAACAAGAACATCATCACAGCCTATTCACTGATGCCTAATCAGTCACTCCACCAATTTTTTGCATTACTCTGTTACTGTTCAAGAATATCCAACTTAGACAAGATTCACTTACATGTATTAAAATTGTGCAAGCAATGGCCAAAATAATCCACTCAGTTCCAGATATTCACCTACAAAGTGTTTTTGGTGAAAATCATCTCTTCCTGCCTGATAGTTTTTATGAGCTCCACAAACATTACAATAAGTGCACATGGAGGGACACACACAGTGATGACAATTGGCCTCCCTAATGTGTGCTTCAAGCACACACACTGGGGACCAAAACAATTCTCGTAATATTCTATAATCATCGAATCTCATAACATACTACATGTACAATTTTCACCTCTAGGTGGCATCCTCAATTTGAAATAACTGTGTTTAACAGTTTTGTAGTCATGTTAACATCTATCCTCCATCACTGTCAGATCAAGTTTGTTAAAACCAGTGAGGTATAAAATTTCTCATTTGTTACACTTTAACAAAACTTGATCATTTGAAGGACTCTGAAAACAGATACTATAAACATGATTTTGACTGCCTTAACCGTCTACTACACAGGTCAGGTGATAATACACATGCTCAAAGAGTATTGACATTGGCCTCCCTAGTTTGTACTTCCAGCACACACTGGAGACAAAAAACAGGGGGCATCAAATCTCACAATATACTATATAATTTTCACCCTAGGAGGCATCCTCAATTGGATACAAGAGTGTTTTGCAGTCATGTTAACACTAATCCTCCAAACTTCATATTTCACAGTCGGATCAAGTTTATTAAAACCAATGAGCATAATGTGTCCCATATTTTAATGAAAACTTGAACATTTGAAAGCCTCTGAAACCATGATTTCACTGACTTAACCTTCTATAACCATAACACACAGATGACAATATTTCTAAACCTTGACTAAATCACACTACAATTTACAGACTCAGCAGACAGGAACTGATAGGCTTGGCAGAATAAGGGTTAAAGCTTTTCATCCCATTTACCTGTGTACATCTTGGCAAAGCCAACTAATAGTTTAAACAGGTGTCCTAATGGCCGATATAACTCCACTGTTATATTTGAAATAATTTAGGTTATAGGTGTGAGCTGGTTAGTAAATTGAGGAAATACATGTACCAATGAACATGGGACATATTTGAATACTTCTGAATATGCTGTAGATTACTTTTTTTTTGTTTGGGAAAGAGTCCAACATCAGTGCCGGCTATGACTGCTAGTGGCATACATTGTTGGTGGCGCACTTTGCCTGAGTATTAAGATTAAAAGCCCAAGTAATGCTAACTTTGGTCCATTTGTTTCATTTTTTGTTTGAAATGGCATCTTCAATTTATAATAATACATGGTAAATGATGTTGAATCACACAGTATTCATGCCCAACCCGGCTAACAAAGTAACCACACTGCTGTGCATGCTCAAGAACATCTACGCAAGTTTTGCCATGGCATCCAAAAAAACACATGCTGTTACAAGCAGTCTTGTCAATCCACACTTGGCAACTTGGTGAAGAATTGGGCGAAATGTCATCATTCTTTTGAGGAGTATCACCATAGGGCTTTAATCTAAATATACAAGAAACTGAACAAATACCATCAACTACTGTATGACATAGCTATTATTCCCCGATAGATTCAACTTCAAGCTAAATATTTTCCAGTCATGTTACAAATTTCATCAAATTTCATAATTTAAGGATCAGCTGCCGATCTATCATTTACCAATTAATCTCCTGAATATACATGTATATGAGAGATCATCGTCAAGATGTTCTTTTTAAACAGTATTCTAAATTCATCAATTTCATTAATAATTTCCAAACAATTAATTGTTATTTACTATTTTTATTGTTCAGTTTTGTCATTTATAAGATCTGTTATTTCTGATTTGACAAGGCTTCCCTATCTATCACAATCAAGATGAGCAGAAATGTACGCAAATGTACAACATATATCTTGTTCACATTGGCAACCCAACTGAAATTTGGGCCGACGCAAAATAATTGTCCTTTTGGGATTAAATTTGGTCCGTGTCCACACTTACCGGTACCAGAATTAGGGCCGACGTAACTTTACCTTCCTTTGTGACCTCTGACCTGTCAAAGTTCAAAATGGCGCATTTGAATATGGCTCGCTGTTTCTACTGTTCATGATTTTCCTGTGTTTTTACGCACAAGAAGGGCAAATATGACTACCACTCACCCTTTTAATCATCGGAGAGACCTTAACCATTTATTGGATGAGCATATGGTATATATAAGACCGCGGTGGAGAAATAACCAGTGCGCGGCATTTTTGACATGCCTCTATAGTCTATTACGTGCACTGTGGAATCGAATGACATGGTCTCGTTTGCGGAACAAAGGTTGGTGGGAAGTTCAGCGTACATGGGATGATATTAAAATGTAAAGACTGGATTGAAAACTTTCGATAGGTGTAAACTTTAGTTTCAAACGTCGTTTGTTTTGTGCGAATAGTGTGACTAGTTCAACTTCGATCCATAGCGGAGGCCTGGTCAACTGGGACCAGGGCCGACGTAACGTGTCCACACTGGCGATTTGCGTCGGACCAAATTTTGCGTCGGCCCTGAACCCCCCCTTCTAACCGGGACCAAACTGAGTCGGCCCAGGGCCGACTCAGCGTGTCCACATTGGTTTTTTACGTCGGCCCCGGCCCTGGTCGGGACCTGGGCCGACGCAAAGTCGTCAGTCTGAACGTACCAATACAGGCATCATTTCAAGATTGTTACATTTTACTTCCTTGTGAAGACATTGGTATTCTTCAGTTTACAAAATAACAAAAATACCGTCAAGGACAGTGTGCCAAATTCGCTTTGAATTGGTAAATTCAAGAAATATTTAAACCAGAAAAACAAGAATGACAAAAGCAAATAAGGTCTGCTACTTAGGTACTGGAGGTCATCTTTAGGAACATGCATATCAACTTCTATAGCAATGGGACAAGCAGATCTTATATACATAAGCAAATGTCAACAAAAAAATTAGCCAAAAGAAAAGGTGGGAGAGTAGGGAAAAAATAAAGAGTGGGAAAAAATGTACAAGGTATCTGGTTAGTAATGCTACCTCATCAATCTTCTACCCCTACCCCCTCCTGAATATCAAATGTTCAACCCCTTACATAAGACCAGCTGGCAGGAAATGTATTTACAACCTTTGGGATGTTTTAATTACTGCTATGAGTACTATCATTCTAATGTAAACAGCACTTAAGTTAGTTACAGATAGTGAAATGCCTTCCACTGTGGGCCGTGATTAAAACATCTGGAATTATCCTAGATCCAAATTTCTCATCAGTTCTTGTGTGTCTTACATAGAAAAGTTGCAAAAAATTGGTCCGCAATGAAAAAATTCACCTTACCTTGTTTTCTGGATCAAATTTTACTACAAATTGATACCAAATACGACAAAATTATATTCACAGCCTTCAAAACTGTCTTACAACATATCCTGGGTTGGTGTAGGTCATTTAAGGTCACAAACTGAGAAAATTACAAATATACAAATTTGGGGGTTTCCCAACACTTTGAGCAGAAAATTTATCTAATAACATTCCTCGGGACTTTTGTACCAAATTACAAAGCTATCAGACAAGTAATTTTGAGAACAAGTTTTCTTGACCAAAAATGACAAAAAAGTCTTAAAAATACAAATTTGTATATTTCAAGACAATTTCCACATATCTAACTATTGTCATCCCTGGACATCTGTACACAAAATATGAAAGCTGTCTGTTCAGGGGCTTTAAAAAGAAAATATTTTTTAAGATTTTTTGACCAAAAATGACAAAAATTGCCCCAAAACAGTAATATTTCCAATTTTGTCGTAATTTCAACAATTAGAAGGGTAACATCCTCACAAACATCCAATCTAAATTTGAGAGCAATTGGGCTAGCGCTTTCAGAGAAGAAGAAATTTTACTTAAAAAGAGAAAAATAAGGAAAAAATTCAGCAAAAATACAAAATTGGAGATATCTTCACAATATTCATAAAACTAATTTTGATCAACCTGAGGAACCTGTATACTAAATATCAAAGCTATCAGATTAGGCCAAAGTAATTAAATTATTTGTTTTGCGTCCCCATCTGCTTAGGTTTTTAAGATTTTCATGCAAAACACACACAGTGTATTTGAATAGGAAATTTTAGGACATGGCCGCTTAGCTTTTCTGAACTAAAATTTTGTTACAATTTTTTATTTGCCTCAATCAAATTACATTGTGTTAATTTTCTTGTGTGTGTTTTTCAGCAGCTTAGACGCGTACCTTTTCCCATTTAGAGTGGACGCAAAACAAAGAATTTAGTTACTTTGGCCTTAGTAGTTTTTGAATAAAAAACATTTTGACCAAAAATTTGGAAAATTGCCCCAAATTTACAAATATGAAAATTTCATTTCAATTTGTATAAACTTGACTGAGGTCATCCTGAGGAACATGTATACCAACTTTCAAAGCAATCAGATGAGTAGTTTCAGAGAAAAACATTTTTTGACTAAAAACTGAAAAAATTACCCCAAAAATAGAAACATGCAAATTTCATCCCAAATTATAGACCTAATTTAGAATACCTATAAAGGAACATGCACACCAAGTTTCAGCCCAATCTAACCAACGGTTACAGAGTTTTAGCAATTTGCAGTGTTTTTTTCTTTTTTTCCCCTCATTTGCATATTTTTGACACTGACAAGTTCATTTGAACAAATTCACATCTCCATCCCTAGGTGCACCTGTACACCAAATACTAAGACAGTAGGTGCTGCGGTTTAGGTGTTTTTGATGTGCACGGACATACATAAATACATACATACATACATACAGACATGCAAATCAGATGCAAATGAACTGATTCAGCTTATACGATAACCTCACATTGGTATACCAAACGTGAGCTAAAAACAAATAAATAGCTAGATACATAATGGTATACACAAACATATCAAAATGTAGAGAATATTGTTTATATGGTAAAGCATAGAGCACAGATACAGTAAGCAATCTACAGTAGAACAATCTACAAAGACTGAAATGTTGTACACATGTAGGTGTACTTGAGTCAAAAGAACAAAATTTGAAGCTCTTTTTCCCATTCCAAATATGTGTGCAATCACTTGAAATGTACATACACCTTTCATTTCTTGAATTAGATATCAGAGGTCAAGTGTAACTTTTGAAGTTCACAAATATTGGAAGAGGTATGTGATAAGTGTTATTCCAATATTTCATTTTAATTCTATACACAACAAGAAATTTACAGGCAGACTAAAGACTTGTTAACGATAGGCCATCTTAAAAGGATGTCTTCATACCATGTAGTTGTGACCACAGTACTGAAGCACTGGTAAGCAAACTATATCAAGTGTTGAATTATAAAGATTGTTGCAGGGTCTCTAAACTTTACAGATTTATTTACAGTATATTTTACATACATAATTCTATCTGTATGCAGACTCACAGGGCTCAAGGAAAAACCTGGATGCACCTAGTACCTCACTAGTATGCTGGATGCATACATGTAGGAAGGAGCCTGTTGCTCTGTGATTACTCTGTATAGTAAAGATGGCAAAACATACTGAAGACAAACAATGTGGCAATATGACCTTGAAAGAATGAAAGATGAAGTACTTGTGTGGGATGCTGAGATGACTTGAAATTATTGAAAACATGTAACCCATTCGTTCTGTACACTGTGCACACACTGGAAAGCCAGTGCACATTGATTCACAGTGTGCAAGTTGTCACATATATTATTTGAAACACAGAATGAGACTCAGCTTTGAAATATTTTTACAAATGTAGAGCTGCCTTGCCTGTTTTCATGCTACTACAGTACAGAGTACTGTAAATTAAATAACACTGATGATTTAGCAATGTTAAGTCTCTGCCATAAGCAGTATTGCCTACTTGCCAAATTGCAAAATGTGAGAAGAAAGTAGCATTTGGCAAGGAGACTTTTGCCAAATTTGCTACACTTGCCAAGCCAAAGATAAAATATGACATCATCAATTGTTATTATCTGGTGTACAACTACTTTGGTAATGCAAGGATGACCAGATTGTAATGTGATGACATAAATATGTGACTTACTTCTTGGACCTCTATGATCCTGCGCATGACAAATATCTTATAGCATTGCAACAACAGGGACAAACCAAGTGTCACACACAATCCAAACAACAGTGTATGTATCCATACCACTTTTAATTAATGCAGAATGAGTTTCATGGTTAGGCTGAGAAATTGAGACTGTGTTTACTACGGTATGCTTTCTGGCAATGTTCTCTATTGTGTCGTGCCTGTTCATCTATTCATAAAATCATGATAACATTCAATTATTTTTTTTCAGTGTACTTGTTTGCCTTTTACAATTTCTAAATGACATGAATAGATTTTTGATTGAAAGTTATTGATAGTTGGAGATTGGTGCTCAATCAATGTACATTAATTAACATAATTAATCCTCTTTCTCCCAAGTTGTAGTTATTTCTGTGGTTTGTCTATGGAGCCCAGTAAAAAGAGTGTTAAGCTTACCATTGGTTTGGATAAACTTTGACGTTTTCAAACCAAATTTACAAGGAAATATTAGAGCGAATAAAAACACAGCAAACATGTTTTTGTATGGTACAGTATAAAGAAATATCCTGCACACTTTATACACAAACCTGTTCCAAAGCCCTGTTATAGCGCAGTGCTGTGTTTGCTTATATAAATTTATCCTACCATTGTAATGGTGGTTTAGAAATACCTGCTTCACTGGTGAAATTCTCTCTGTCTTTAATATGAAGTCATAAAATTTCACATTATTATCATTTAGTAAGTTCTCTATCACAATGTGGCCTATGATCAATCACATTTACTCTTTTACTTACAGTAGCTCAAGTTGAGGTACTCCAGTCAATAAGAATAAAGTACATTCAAGAGTGATATTTGATAAATCATGTACTAGTTAAGTGACTTATGATAAAGCATTTTCACTTCACATAATAAACCATCCAATGACACAATCAATGCATCGTTATCACATTTCAACCAAGCACCTTAAACTTACAGAATTACAACATGATAAAATAATGCAGAACTGTACAGTACATGTACATGTCTGCATTAGGGCAGCAATGCTTTTCTAGATGGTTTGATATTGTAACCCACTTGCTTCTAGACTATGTAATAACTTCCCAATCTGGCAATTTAGTAAAAAGTGGTATTGTGCCAAAATCTATTTGAATTTTCATCCACTTGACATGGTAATTACAGCAGGTTTGGTAAGTGAAAATAATGCTTATAGTATAGCTATGCCTTCAAGGCCTTATATTATAAATATTAATTAAATTTTTTGATTATGTTAAAAATATCATATAAACTTAAAATATCTTAACAACAATTTGTTTGTATCAGAAACTCAAATTCCATGACAAGAATCCCATTTTGTTCAAGTATATTTTGCCATTTTACTACCTTCAATTCCCCCTCCCCTAATCGAAGTTAAAATGAGGTACGTGACCTGGAATGGGGTTTCCATGACATAAATGGTATTTCTAAAATTTAAGTTGATGGAAACATTTTCAGTCCAAATCAATTTTAAGTTTACCAACTCTTCTCTCTGTCTTTGTCTGTGGACAAAATACATACTTGTTCATTAAAATACATTCAACTTGCAAGGCATAAATTCCAGTACCTGAAAAATTCTCAAAAAGCAACTCTTGGAAAAATGGACAGAAGGTGAATCCAGACAGACTTTTGCCATACCTGCAAATCGTCATTAAATAGAGTGCCATTTGTCTGGTTTAAAGTAGACCTAAGATTTGGACATATTGTGACAAAATATTGATATGCTGAAAGTTTGATTTATTCATATGTTTACTTACTTACTATACCAGTGAATATTAAAGATTTTACAACATACAAGATCTAATAATGTCTATTCATGATATCAAGTTACTCTATACAACATAAGTATAACAGTATTAATTTCCAAATCAGACTTCATCTTCTGGACACTAGATAAAATATGATAATAAGGTCACTGGGATTGCTGCATGGGAATCTTTCAAACCAAATAAACTGTGGCCTATAGAAAGCATCTATAACCTTCAGAGTACTGCCCCATCTGGACAAAATTTGGAGAAGCATGCAGTATGACAATCTGAGAAAAACATACAAGATCTATAGGGTAATTTGAAGGTCACACCAATGGATTGAACTCCTGGGGCTATCATGCTTGCAATGTTCCAAATGCTTTCAAGAACAAACAGTCAATCATTAAAATATGAATGAACCTTGCAGGGAAAGACACTAAGGGTTGTCCGATTGCCCGGGGCAAGTGAAAGTCGCGTTCGGGCAAGTGAACCTCCGATGCCACTTGCCCGACGGGACAAGTGAAAAAAATAATACCGTACCTTGAAATCGAATTCACGAGAGCGATTTTCTGGTGAGGGAACAAGGACTTAAACAACAAAAAATAATCATATTATGTCATTGTGAACATTTCCATAAGATTTTTCATAAAATTGCATTAAGAGTTGACGGAAAGAATCATGTAAT
>LD342752.1:0-21939 GCA_001465055.1 Ptychodera flava
ACGCATACATATACCTTTCATGTCGTTTTTTCGATCCTACTAATAAGAGTTCAACTGTGCCCAATGACACTTTTAATAAGCTTATATGCATATTTAATGAAATTCTGACATTAGGCTGTCTATCCAGACTGTGCGCCCCGATTCTGACATGACCTCTGTTATATATTGGTCATACCAAGGTCTAGTCATGTTGTTAGCACGACATTTTGAACACCACCTCATGGGCATATTTAATAAATTTTGGTAAAGAGACTTCATAATAGTTCCGATTGCACTGACTTTGACGGTACCTCAGCAGTATAGTAATCATGCTTAAGTCTAGCTATGTTATGGCTTTTATGAGCACGAGATTCCGATTACTAACTCATTTGCAGTAATATCATAAAAACCCTGGAAAAGTACTTCTTGGGGAAATCTAAACTAGCAGTGGCAGTTAATGTAGCTAATGCTACCAAATAACATTTTCTCGTTGTTGGCATATCAAGATTAGACGCAGTGTTTGACACGACGGCGTTTACAGGATATTCAACTTTCGGACGAACGTTGCCAGGTCAAGGAGAAGAAATTATCAGGAAAGAGCAAGGTATGGGCAAATGCAAGCCTCAGGACTGCAATTACTGTCGTTTGCAGATAAGAATGGACAGTGAAATTGATCTAAATGTTATCACATTTGTGTAATTGGTTTGTAAAGTTGTTTCACATTTACTACAGGATCGGTAACTTTAGTTGAGTTGCGGCAAACTAAAGACAGATTATAGTGTTGTTTCACAGTAGACTTCTGCTGTAATTGTTGATATAAAGCAATAAAGAAGACACTGATTAGTGTCTGTGTGTGTAGGGTAAAGATTTTCTGACTTTCTATCCCCTTACATTTCGACAACTTTCTCACTTATTATTTCTGGCGTATGTACACCTCTTTTCCTGTAATCCTGATTTTTTTGGCAAAGAACTTCTACAATGCAATGGCAACAAGAGTCAAATGACAACTAGACCCTGACTTCGCTGTGATACAATGTAACTCAAAGCAGCATATAAGGAATGTAATATGAGTCTTTGTATGTGAAGTGCACTTCAAAGTGTACTCCCTGGTGTGTGTTTATTATGGGTCCATAAAAGCTCTAACCTCGATTTTCACCGCAGTTATAACAAGTCAGTGCAACTTCTGAGACAAGTTTTGGAACAACTTTACAAACCAATTACACAAGTGTGACAACATTTAGATCAATTTCACTGTCCATTCTTATCTGCATACCAGTGTAACGAATATACTGAGAAGTATTGTTAACAGCAGCAAATGGTTTATGATTAGACAAATACAGAATTGTAACCATGCATAAGTGTGACAGATGGGGACCTTTGACTTTACGTGGACTCGTCAAAGGCAACAAATGAAGCTCCCCATTCAGGGTCGAGATGTCAGAATCACTTACGCTAAAATTGACTTTGCAGATTATTATACCCTTCAAACAATCTATACCCCTTCAAACAATGAGAATAAATTTGAACACATATACATGACCGGGGAACTTGCTAAAGGTGGAGTTTTGAAAGTGATACATTTTAACCATCTACATATGGTCCTGTTTGGCGAATAGAATATATCAGACGGTTGTGTGATGACAACTTGTACACTTACTACAATAATCTTGGCTTCTTCAAATAATGTGAAAACATCAACCTTTTTAAACGATCGAATGTTATTGGTGTATTTCAAGTGACACAGGAAACACATTTATCTTTCAGGAAGATGGGAATATTCATGTTGGAAATGTTACTGCGTAGCTATGTAGCGAGGCAACTGAGCATGTATGGAGCACTAACATTGTGTTTCGTAGTTACATAGCGTCATTTATTTTTTAACCACCACTGGCTGCTTCAAATCATTTACAATCGGTTTAAACTGGTTAGGCATCCCAGTGTATCCTAGAATAGGAGATATCTCGCAATAATTGTTGCTGTGGCGATATTAGATGATAATGAAGCCTTCTACTACATATTGCTAGGGAACTGGGGTGCATTTCATAGAAAGCGTTTGTCATACATTCTCAAAATCACATGACTAATATGTCATTTTTTCGATAAGCGTCTATCAAATTCAGAAAAAGCACATGAATGAATGAGATATTCCGGAGGTACCACAGCGCATGAACACACACATAGCATGGCCATACCCCTACGTTCACAAGATCTAATCATGAAAAACTTCTTGTGACACAAGACAGAAGATGTGAATAGCCTCTTCATCTATGTTCACATACTCAAGAGTAGAAGAATCAATTTCAAGTCATATCAGGTTGAAAGACCAGAACCAATATCAAACATATTTTATATTAGATCTTAAGCAACGAGAAAGACCCGACCCCCTCCAAAAAAAAACCAAAACAAAACAAAACCCCAAAACGGAAACGAAACGAAACGAAAAACAGAAATGAAAAGCAAGAGTCTTCTTAAACGTCACGATGAAGAAGTCTTGTAACGTATAAAAATCACACCTGCAGACGTAAGTGGCAGAACAGCAAGCATAATCAGCAAGTAGTTGATTTAACAAACTCTCGCTCTAAATTAGATCAGTATTTGAACGATAGAGATTGATGGAATTGGTTTGGAGTAATATTATCATATCCCACAACCAATAATCTGTGTGCTAAGTACAGTTGTTACAAGTGCTCCTGCTTCTTTCATAGAGGTTGCTGCGTACAGCTTTTAAGAGGGGAGTTAGAGCCCTGCAACAAATTTAGTCGTCACTTATGAATGTCCTTTCAACATACTGTAAATATGATCGAGCAAAGACTGTGACAATAAGAATACTGTTATGCAATAAGTAGTTGAGGTATCAGACGAGTTCTAATTATAACCAAACTTACACTTTTATAAACATATAGTAAAGATTTCAGCTCTGTTTTCAATGATCCTGAGGAAGTTGAGGGATAGATTGACTGTCCATTTACGTCGATCATCGGTCTTCTCCAGCCTCTTTGCTCTTCTTTCTCTAAGCCACTGTTCACAAAACCTTCACATTTGGATGTCAAGTAAGTTTGATCGAGCTTTCTCATTTTGGTCAAACATCTTTTGCTCGGATACCGCTTGTCCGACAGCTTGCAAAGGTGTATACACTCAAAGTTTTACTAAATTCACTTAAAGCTTCTAGGTACAAATGTTTGAGAATTTCTTCTTTCAATTAAAAGTTTCTCTTAAATTGTTCATCATAAAAAGTTTAGTTAGTATGTTTAAGAGATGACCTTGTTCAGTTTTGTTCAAATGATGATGATGAAGTTTGTATGAGCAAAACATCAGGGTTCAGTTTCAGGTAACATTTGCTGGTTTTCACCAATAATATTCCAAACCAAGTATCACACTGCATATATTTCAATTATGGATAGTGCGATTTGTATTAGGCCTAATATTCGAAACTAAGTAGAGACATTAAGGACAAGTGCGTGCCCTAAAACAGAAAACATGGCCAGTAAGAATTTAAGTACGGTCGAGAAAGTCAGATAATATTTTTATTTTTATTTTTTTACTTTGAGCCGGGTCTTGCAAAAACCGTTTTCAAATTGTGGGCTAATCGTGTGCTTTTGTGATCCATTGAATGCATTCAGCGCGACATAAATTTGATCGTGAAAAAAGGACTAGTCTACGAATCTATCATAACTTCATGATGACACTAAATAATGTTTGTTTTGTAATTCTGTTATTTAAAACATCGTTTTGCAGTGCCATCATAAACCTACTGAAGCAATTTATCGTATGCGTGAGGAGTAAACTTCGTCATAACTTCTTTGTCGGATTATCATACTTCCATACTTTGGTTCAGGGAAGGGAGTTTGCAGTCAAACGCTTGGAATTCCGTTTGTAATAAACGTTTTAGGTATCTTCGCCCATGTTCTTGATCACAGATGAGAAAAAGTATTCATTGTCAACAAGAAAAGCTTCTTGAACTTTTCACATACTCTCTGAGATTTCTCATCCTTTTGCAAATTGCGTCGTATCTGCCAAAATGATCGTTTGGAGCAGAGTCGAAGTTTAGAACTTCGAAGGGAAACTGGCATTTATTTGAATATCTAAATTTTGGAACATTGCAAAAATTACTTTTAAACCCTGTTCTTAGGCCATGTAACGATGGTCATATCAACTATGACGTCTTGCATTTAAACTATTGACTAAAAAGTTCATTATGCCTGAAATGACCAAATGTTTCAAATTAAGAAACCACATTAGAAGTTCAGCTCAGTATATGAAATTTTAATTCCTTGAAAATACTCCACCTAGTCGTGTTACCAATTAATTATCTATATCTGTACTGTACACGTCACATTCGTTAGCATCAATGCTGACAAGCGAAATATATTTCGATCGTACAGAATAACACTATTCGTCTATTACGTTAAAAGCTTGATATGGATGAATAATTTCAAAGCGTCAACAACTAACTTTATAATACCCTCAACAGACTTAGTGGAGGGAAAACTCGATGTCGACGCAAAACTAAACAGGAGATATCCATTAATTTACAAATTTTTAAGGTATTTTCTTTTCTTTTGACCTGAATTCTTTCAAATTTAAATGACATGGTGAATTGGTAGAGGTGCCAATAGCAATAGACAGTATTTTGATGTGGTCAGGCGCATCAGACATCTTTTATTATTTTTAGAAGTTCTGTACTTGCTCTTGGTGATGTTTAAAAATCCATCTGTTAATAATTTAATGGTTCTTTCAATATCAAAGTTATGTAAAAAATCATATATTCCCAGTAAGTCTGTTGAGGGGCCACATTAATGAGTTATGTGGTTGTGATGTTTTGTTTCTCCTCTCTCGTCTTTTGTATGTTCTTCTTGTCCTGCATCTCCCGCTACTTCTCTGGAGAATTTCTTGCAACAACACCGAGAGAGGCACGACATCCGTCCCATGCAGTTGTCAAGCCACTCTAGCGAACGCATCCATTGTGGTAAGAATTCCCAGTTTCTTAATTTTCGTGGCAGACATTGTGGTGCTCTACTCTGAAGCTGATTGATTACAACAATTACGATGGTTAAAATTAAAACTATACCAGCAAATATCACCGGATATATCCATCCTGCCAGCGATAGTGCGAAAACTAAACCTGGCAGAGCAAAGAACATAAACGCGAGGTAGAATAGAGGAAACCATCTGTACTTTGCCGTTATTTTTCCTAATTTTCTTGCAGCAGACAATGGAACATTTTGAAAAAATGGAATGATATACCAGATTATGATACCACTGATATTGAAGAAAAAGTGACATAATGCTATTTGCAAGGCTTCCTCGAAATGTCTTGCGTCAGCGTTGGCAAGGGCAGCTAGCAGCCCTGTCATTGTGGTCCCTATATTTGCACCTAGCGTCAGGGGATAGGCTCTCTCCAGATCCACGACACCGAGCCCAACTAGCGGGGTCAAAGTTGAAGTGAAGATCGAACTGCTTTGCAACAGCATGGTCAGCCCGGCACCGACTAGGATTATAATGTAGCCCGTAAGGTACTTTCCGACTTTTCCAGGCAGGTTGGCATGCACCACTTTCTTCACAATAATGGCCACTCCACCTTTCAACATTGATTGAAGGAGCTTAACAATCGAGATAAGACAGATCATCATAATTGCCAAAGATATTGCCAACAGTATACCGCCTATAACAGTGTCGCTCATTGCCGAATGCGAGAATAGATGATCACCTGAAATTAACCAAAATAGAGTTTTAAACATCTACTTGGAAATGAAATGTTCAGTTTTGCTTGTACTTACTATAAACCATTATATCTAGAAGAACGTTGATTCTTATAGCTCATTTTGGATTTTAGATGGGTCGTGTTTAGCATCAAATATCGTTGGAATATGTTTTTCTTACCCTGCCCACCCTAATGATGATCATGAGTGCAATCCCTTGAGAAATATCTGCTATCCGAAGAAAGTTACTGATCATGATCGAAACCAAGACATGGTATTTCAAATCACACTATGGCAAGCCATATTTTGTATTGTAATGATCTCGTACTTGCCAACACGGGTAAAATTCAATTTCACCGGTTAACACAGTTCCTTGGAAAGTAAAATTTCCACTAACTGTATCTTTGGGACATTTTCTGGTATTTTTATTCTGTCTGAAGAGAACGTTTGCTTACTCTACGTCCGAAATCATAACATCGGAATGGATAGTATTCAACTTCCAATGTTGAAAACTGGATTTTAGTCCGGACTGAAATTCATTTTCAATTACATTGAACTCCTTACACTGTGTCAGCCTAGCTAGTATTCTAGTACATGCTGAGGGAGACGGACGAGAGAAGGGATAGATTTAGTTCTTGAAGCAAATGCAATGAAAATACTGTCAAAGATGTTCAGCCATTCTTTCTTTAATATTTCTATTCTTTTAAAACATCCTAAACCACTTACAACGCTCTATGTAGTTCGTATAGTTTGTCACTTCTATTAAGTTGGTCACGTTGGTTCCGTTGATTGCTTCTGTCACATTAATTTCCATCATGACATCTTCCTTATCACACCATCTTTTAACCAAACTCATATTTTGTGAACCTGTTTCACCTAGGGCAATTTTGGCAATCACGCCTTTGTCAAGCTATGAAGATACAATGATTATCGTTTAGAGTCGAGTCGGAATTTATTATTCGTTACGCTAAAAAGCAAGATTTGAAAGTTGGTGTACGGTGCATTACTGAAATTGCTTTTAAGTTGCTCCGTAAACCGAATAATGTTGCTTTCTGACTTTATAGTCAGATTATAAAACCCCCGAGGAAACTTCTCGTCCAAATCAAATCCGGCTCGTGGTACAAAAATTCCTGATCCCAATGAAACGAGACAGTTATGCCGACTGCTAGGTGATTACACTGATAATTGATTATAGAACATGAAATCAAAGGAACAAAAATACACTACATGTCCTAGAATGTATATTCATCTCAATGCAAACATGAATCATGGATCACATCTAGTTTCAAGGATGATGAATGTTACTGCAAATAAGTTACATATGATAAATCCAGTACAGTCTTTGCAGGGACGATGATTAACAAGATTCTTCGTAGCCAATTGTTTTCTGAAGTACATTGATAGTACTATGAGGTGATGTAAGTATACTTGCCTGGATTATCCTCTTTGTGAAAGGTTTTGTTATTATCTTTAGAAAATCAATTTTCAACTTCTCGTTTGCTTTAGCGTTAGCGTTGCCCACGATTGCCCCCGTCAGTCTGTACAGATACCCAGAGGCTACCTCTATGGGCAGTAGTACCAATACCGACAACCAGTTGAAGCAGTCGTGAACGGTGGCTCCCGCAAAGGCCCTTTCAAAGCACTTTCGATCGGCGACTTGGCCAATCGATACGATGGTATTGGTAATCGAGGTCCCTATATTTGCACCCATAACCATTGGAATTGCCTGTTGCACTTTTATAACTGTTCGGAGACCAAAGAGAAATTAGATGGTTTATAAAATTAGTATTTGATGGCAGTTTTAGCAGAGAGAGAGAGAGAGAGAGAGAGAGAGAGAGAGAGAGAGCTCTTTGAAGTTTATATTGATATTTTACGTTGTGTTTTGATGAATTCGCTGGTTCGTTCATTTTACTCATTTTATTGAATAAAAAATGTTTTAGTCCATTAATTAAAGAGGCTGACTAGGTTCTTCAACAGTTAATGATGTACTCACGATCAGCGGCAACCATGGTGACAATCAGTGACGTCGACGTACTTGAACTCTGTACTAAAACCGTTATTAGGACACCCACCATCAACGCAGAAATCGGATTGTTCATGATTTCGCTGTTGACTATAGTCTTTCCAGCAGTACTGCCGCCGATTAAAGTGAAAGCTGAACCCATGACGCCAAGAGAGCAGATAAAAAGATACAGTAGAAACAGCAGCAGAACCGTTTTCAAAGAGTTTATCACACAGCACGTAGTATTGCACTTCTGAACAGATTCTTTAAGAAAAATACAAACATAATTTATTTCGTAAAAAGATTGGTTTTGTGACTTTTTATGTGTATTATTTAAGCGATAAACCACACCAAGCGACGATATAACACGAGATTTTAACCAGTTCATGAGCGATATAACGAGTGCATATATGACGGGAACAGGTCAAAGTCAAGTGTGGTACCCGTTATTGAGGTGGTTTATTTCTATTATACATTATAAAATTAAATTGAAATTGTGGCCTGAAAGGTCAACTGTGCTGACTATAGCACGATTTCGACCATTAAGATCAGTATTTGCGTCATCAATATACATGTAATGGTATGATATAACTATTTGTTTAGCATGTACCATCGTGCATTATTCTTATTATTGCATGGCATTGTGTTTACATTCGGAAAGATATGTCGTCAGTTAGAAGTACAAGTTAAGGTAGACAGGTTATATATGTAAAGTAGCTTCTTTCTGACTTAACATACATAAACCTCTCTTGCTACTTCTTTCTGAGCGATCACAAATTAATACCTAATTTTTCTGATATTTCTGTTTTCTTGTCTGAACCGTTGACCCTCACTTCTTCGTCGCTATACTTTTCAGGTTCAGCTAGTGGCACCGGCCCATACTCAGCAGTGACCGACGACATCTGTTAAATGGAAATTTAACGGTCAAGATTACCCCATTGCGTCCGTGAACAAATATTTCAATGAATTGTTATCATTTTCTTTCCTTGGTAAATTTGACCATTGCAAACTATAGGTATAATATGCTATTTCAACAGGCATTTTTCTTCATTTCTATTTTTTTATTTTAATTATCCTCATCTTAGGAAACTGGGCCTAATCATCCTTACGAAGAAATTTAGGCTTTCATCGGGGTTCATGTTATGGATTTTCAAACAACAGTCACTCCACCCTCTACTGCTACTCTTATTACCCTACTCTACTTGTTTTGAACAGCAACTTTTGGCCTTTGTTTTGCGCGGCTCCTTTCATCTTGCCATAAATATTTTAGGCACAATAGTAATGTATCATCGAAGATAAAAGGGGCAGTAGAATAGGCAGTACGGTCAGCCCTAAAGATAAAGTGACTGCTTCGTCAGCATTTGTTTCTTAGTACATCGTATACGCAAAGTTAGTCGATGTTTTAAGTTATTTTCTCGATTGTCATAAGCCCGATTATGATAAGAAAAAAATGCACGCTGGGAATTAACAGAGATTACATGCAAAGAAAAGTCACGTGAGTAGAGAAGCCGCACATCGCCGGGATGTAATATTTCGTACTCAGAATCGAGTTGGTTCATCCTCTCAATAATGGGGCACTCACCACGCATCGATGCCAAGGAGGCGTTCACATGCATATGGTTTGTTGTAAAACGCCAGTGAGTAAATTGTCATATAGATGTGAATTCAGAGGGGACATTCTGTGGAGAAACATTGATGTAAAAGCGTTCCCGCCACAATAATATTTGCAACAGAAGTGTGACCATTAAATATTTACCAAAATTCGAATCAATAATACTGTTTGACGATTGTTTGCATGGTCGTAGATAGCGGACACGATATCCTTCTGCTTTCTTTGGTTGTTCAGAAACTTGTCGAAGCGTTATGGCTTATTTACTTTAAGAAATTATCTGAAAGTATCCACCCTTATCGACAAGAATTTTGTCTATAATTACTTGCTAAACATTGATTAAAGCTACATATCAGTCAATTGATATTTTTTATAATACGCCATCATTATTAAAGTCTTAACAGTATATGACATTCAAAATGACCGCTATCCCTGTGTTAACTCTCTGGCAAAAATTAATGTTCACAAGCATAGTCACTCATTAACCTTCAGAATGGGTCCCCACAAGTGTTATAGCAACATGCATTATAAAACTTCGACCACAGACGTTGGAGCGAAAGACCCACTGTCTATGGCTTTCCGTTCTTTCAGAATATAATAAGTGTACCTTTAGTCAGACGTGTTTTTAAAAGTGACTATAACAAGACGAACGAACTTACAGCAAACATCAAAATGGTTTACCTGTCTAAAGCAGTGGATCGACTTATTTTTGTGACCTTAGACGGGTTGAAATTTGCGTTCGATTTGGAATGGCGGTATGGTTATCTGGTTGCTATAGATTGGGAGAAAGGCCTTGTGGTGTGTTATGTCGCCATTACGATATGATGTCTTCCATCGGTCCACAACCTGCGAAAACAGGACAAAAGTGATTTATTTAAGAAAGAATGCTGTACAACAAGTATTTGGCCGTGTTCTTCGTTGCTATTTTGCTAGTGAGGCGGAGGCAACGCTCAGGTTTGCCCCCGTGTTCACACTTGTGAGCTGGTGTCGCACCGATGTCTGTTGACTCGATCAAAGTTGACGAAACTTGCTATGAAAATTTTAGATACTATGATGTAACATTGTTGAAAGTTTTTTAGCATTTTTACTCCAGCTAATTCCTAATTTGCACATTTAACAAACTTTCAAAATTAGGGATTATATTGACAAGAGTCGATGAAAGTGTCATACAAATTGATGATAAAGTTATAGAATAGCAGGATAAGAAATGTTGAATTTTCGCGTCAGCTACTTTATAATTTGCATAATTAATGAGCTTTCACAATATGATATAAATAGCTTTACGGAATCGACCATAGGCAATTACACTTACAATGAAAAGTGGTGAAAAATGGCAACTCTCAAAAAAATAGGGTATTTTCATTTCTGCTACATATTTGTGCACTTAAATTGGAGTAACATACTTAAATTGGAATTATCTATGATGAATATTTTCGTGATGGTTATCATAATACTTTCAATGAAGTTGCAAATTTGTGGCGAATGTTTCAATTTACAGACAACTGAAATATATACTGAAACACGGGAGCATTTTCAGTTCATCTCTGGTTTTAAGTAAGTTGTTCAGCTTTGGAAGTCCAAAGGACAAGTAAACTGTATTGGCGACCTATGGAATGTAATCTTGATTGGGTCAAGGATGGACGAAAGATCGAAATCAAACATCATTGTGATTTCGTTTATAAAATTGTCACGAAAATTTGTTTTACGACATACAAAACAAGTAAAGATATATTACAAGTAATAACGACTTATTGACTGAAGATTGAAAACAGATAACAATCGTTTACATGTAAACATAGCTGAGCCTAGTTCTCTGGACAAACAAAGTTGTTTTATTGTCTTTGAATCCAGATAATTTGATACAAATTAGTCCTTAGCAATAGGTTGACTTAATTGCACAAATATATGTAATTGGATATGATCTATCCCTTTCCCACTAGGGATAATTCTATCCTCCCTGGATATACAAATTTTGTTCAAATCCTTGACTTTTGAGCCAATATACTGGTAACGACTACTTCCTGTGCCGGGTCAAATAAAGTTAATGGCGTCCTTGTCATCTGCTATATCTGGGTCAGTGGTAGCAGTAATTCTCCACCACGGTGCAGTGTACTGTGTACATGAGCCACAGTTTAGCAGTTCGTACCCTGAACAGTGCAAAGTCTTACGGTGTACATTGCTTTTTCTCTCCTAGTCAAGATAACAGTTATTGAATGAGTAGATTAACATAAAAGGAACCAAAATTGGAAATCATGCATGTATGCGCGAAATATAAAGCCAAAACGTTGTTGATCTCCAGAGGCAACTTAGCTTCTTCAGTGGTATTTACTCTTGATTATACATACACGATCAGAACCGGCATGTTCTCGAACATTACAAAGTTCTCGAACATTACAAAGGATTTCCAAACCAGACTTTGAGACAGCACAGGTTTGAGTATTGAGCCGATCATGGTGTCCAGGCAGGAGGACTTTTCGAAATATGACCCAATAAATTCTGCGGCCCGGTACATGAATCCTTCATGCGACACGGACAGCTAGTGTGACATACATACCTTTGTATCTAGCCATTACACATCAAACCCACAGCACGACCTGACAATACATTTCACAGTTGACTTCAGAGAGATGCGTAATGAAGGCATTACAAATTCTCGCCATCTACCCGACTGGTCCTTAGAAGGTCATATATCCCTAAAATACTTTGTGTCATTTATGCAAGCCACCCACCAATTCCAAATATCGTGTACAGAACTAAAATGGACGCAGTTGAGCACATGTTTCTTGCAACGTATCATTTTACTCATCTAAGACAGCTGAGAAATAACTCAAGCTGTTAAACTCTATATTTTCTTCATAATGTTCTTGCAACAAGCTATCTGACTTATAAAATCCCGTCATTATCTAAACTTTAGACACATGTTAGAACATAGGTCAGAATGTGACCTGGCGTATATAGAGCCACTGTGTTCTGCATTCCTCGATACAGCATGTTGAATGGCTTGTTCTCATTTGTGACATCATTTACTTTTAGTGTCGCACAATTACTCACCGACCAATCATTTAGCAGTCTTCACTTTTCCTGAAATGCAAGTCTTTCCCTGTGTCCTGCCAATTAGTTGATCACACACGTAGGGTTACTGTAAAACAAACCAAATGTAACCACGGCAGCTTTTGACCGTACCGCGTTGCCGTTCAACGTCCAAGGGGCGATAGGAATGAAGGAATTAACAATTCCAGGGGTGGGGTATTTCGGGAAACTTGTAATCGGAATTTTTTTCATGGAAAATTTCCCTTTTTCCCAGTGAGGGTCGTTACCTGCCTCTTTGACTTACTTGAATAATCGGTCAAATTCCTGCTCAGCTGCGCTAATAAAACACTCCGCATTCGTAGGAGTGTATACATTTTGCTTACAAATGAAATAATACTTTAAGCTGTTTATTTTATTTAATGTCCTAATTACAAAATAAAAGTAAAAGACGCTTGTGGAGAAAAAACACAAATTTTCATCAGCATGCCTGAAAAGACTTTGGTATAGACAATGGAATAAGCTATAAAATGAAGTGTGTTGAAAGAAGTTTGCTCTGTAAATTAAGTTACTGATGAGTACTGTATAAATATAAAACGTTTTGGTGTGTGCATCAAAGGATTCATGCTACCTCTTGTCCATTTGTTGACGAGTGTTTCCTAAACAGCTTGTTGCTATTTATTTTCGTATAAGCTTAGCAGCACTTTCAAGGATAAGTTGGAGCTTAAAAATATTTGTTTACGACTGAAAAGTGATCTTGAATGTTTTCTAGTAATTTTGCCATTCCATTTCAAGCATTTTCCAAATGAACGTAAATCCTACACTTGATGTATGACGTCATGACGTAAACATCGCTAATTTATTCGTAAATCACCGGTTTTGATGCGTATTGTCCATCGACGTTGATTAACAATTTAACTGTCTGTCACCCCTCTGCAGCATATCGTTTGACTTTACAGGATACCCAATCGTGAATGGCGTCGCAAGATCTGCTGTAAAGATAAGAGGAATGCGCATGTGTTGATGAATAATTATTCTTAACATATATCGAGTGTTATTTTAACAAAGTCTTGGTTTTCCCGCCATTTTCTGTCATTTGCCATTTTATTTTCTGTAAATACGCGTCTGCGCCTTTCTCGACTAAAAATATGAGCGCACAATAAATTGTCAAACATTAAATGCTTTTAAAATAACTGATTCAATTGTGTCTGAATTCAGTAAAATCACATCAACTGTACAGCCAGGCGTATTGAAGCACAGAGTACTAGCTCTAAACATGGTGTACACATGGAGTCCACGTGGAGGATCGCTGTACTCCACTTCACTATCTTTATCATTGGCGGGAAGCCAAATACCTGGTTTAATACCTGGTTGCCGGGTCATTCTGGGGTTATCAAGCCACTTCACTTCGTTCCCCGGACTTGACAAAAAAAAAAGACCGTTGTGAAGATTTTAGTGATGTCCACAACATGGGAGCTAAATGCTATGCATAACTTGTTATAA
This sequence comes from Ptychodera flava, assembly GCA_001465055.1. Classification (NCBI taxonomy): domain Eukaryota; kingdom Metazoa; phylum Hemichordata; class Enteropneusta; family Ptychoderidae; genus Ptychodera; species Ptychodera flava. The sequence continues at coordinate 13,820 of LD342752.1, forward strand.
TCATATTAGTGTTTCCCCAGGGGGATATGAGATACGGACTGGTATGCTGACACAATGCGTATGATCTTAATTTTTGACTGCCAATCCTAATCCAGTTTGTTTTCTGCTGAGGATATGACGTCATTACGGATTGGCGTGCTGAAACCATGCGTATGACCTTAATTTTTGACTGCCGGATTCAGGTCGCAGGCGTTCGCGAGCCACTGAACACGTGGATAGCACAATGCAATATGCCATTTCTTGTACTTTTTAAGTCATTCCTCGAGCGACAGCATATGATGCGTGTTTCTTCCCCGCAGGCGTTTTTGGTCTGATCACTATATACTGCAAGTGATCGGTTGAACCTCGTTTGCAGGCTACATTGCGACCTTTGGTTTACCATCTCATATACTTTGGTCCTTCTGGACGCATATATACCTAAAAAGAATTTCCGCCGGCTTACAGCGGCCATAACTGCCATAACTCATCCAGGTTGCAGGCGTTCTCCAACCGAGCACGTGGACAACATGAAGCAAATTCCAATCACCCACGTGTACTTCATCGATTGACATCATTCCCTCACGGTATTCTTACCTGACCCATGATCCAATCACTCGGAGATACATGTACAGACAAACAATGTCTAAAGGTTACTCTCTTTTAGAGGGTGGTAGGCCTACACTCCTGAGATCTTTGATCTTACAGTATATATAGACATACATTTTATTAGTAGATAGAGTTTTAAAATGATAAGCCTGCGATATGTATTCAAGTAGCTTTTGTACCATGCATTTCATTGCTTTTAAAACATCAAATGGTGCCTGCGACATCGTACGTGCGTATTCTATCTATCTTTGTTTCCCCTTCTGTCTCTATTTCCCTGTCTGTCTCTGTCTCCCTGTGTCTGTATCTGTGTTTCTGTACATCTCTGTCTGTCTCTGTGTCCCTGCCTCTCAGTCTGTCTGTCTTTCTCTGCCTGTGTCTCTCTATCTATCTGCCTGTCTGTCTCTGTCTATCTGCCCGCCTGTCTGTCTCTCTGTCTCTGTACCTTTCTGGCTTCCTGTTTCTGTCTTGCTGTCTATCAGTTTGTCTCTGTCTGTCTGTCAGTCTGTCTGTCTGTCTGTGCCTGCCTGGCTGTCTCTCTCTCTCTCTCTCTCTCTCTCTCTCTCTCTCTCTCTCTCTCTCTCTCTCCTCTCTCTCTCTTCCTCCTTCTCTCTTTTTTTCTTTCTTTTTGTCTGTTTTTTTTTCTCTCTCTCTCTCTCTCTCTCTCTCTCTCTCTCTCTCTCTCTCTCTCTCTCTCTCTCCTAATATATGTGTACGGTGTTCACGGCCATTGAAATGTGTATCTTGATTATCTCGTAAATACATCTTATCTTTGCCACAGAATTTTGTACACTAATAACGTCCTTGTTTTACGCATCCCTTTAAAATTATTGGGGGTGATATTTTTTAGAACAGGAGTTTTGACAATTTTTTATATTGAATATTCATGTTATCGAAGACTATAAAGACATTAAGATAGGCTCAATTTTAAAAGAAAGTTATTTGAGATTTTATGATCATGATTATATTTCATCGACAATTTCTTAAAGAAATAAAAAGATTATTATATGGAAGAGGACTGACGTCTGACATCCGTTTTGTGCCGTTTGAGTAGACGTTGATGATCCGTTTCAAATCGTTGAATCCCTAAAGCAGCGATACAGTAAGTACTGATTTGGTGTCTACTTGGTTTCTGGACCTGGCAAAGCGCCGATCGGTACAACAAAGGTAACCTGTGGGTCATATCCTTATAATGCTCGCATCTCCTTATCAGGGTCTGATTAAACTTTAAGTGTTCTGCTATTGTAAAAAAACTAGATAAAGCTTTTGGATGCTAATATTTCGGCCATTACGGGTCAAATATTGCACAGTTAGCTTTGTGGTTTAATTGCAAAAAAAGTGAACCAATTAGATAGACATTAATCTGATGTAACGAGGTATTATAAAATGTTTGTATGAAGATACATCTACAGTAACGGGGACCGGACACAGTCGCTGTTTTTGAAATTGGTGTGCGTCATAAATGTCTCCTAAAAATAAATCATGACAACAAGTTTTGTTGATCGTTCGGATCCATGCGCTTACATGTTTGGTTTCTTTGTTGGAGTGTCAACTGTCTCCTTTAGGCATTTCTTGTCAGCACTAGGAATTAGATCATTTGTCTTACACAAAAACATTCTTCAGCATGTTTAAACGTTTTGTGAAATGTGAGTTAATTTTAAAATGATAAAGAAAACAGAAAAGGCGTCCGAAGGTAGCTGTTGTTTTACAATAGTAGAGACTATAGTGCTCTCCATTTTGCAATAACGGATAAACTCGTGATGAACGACCAACCAAGTAAGCTTACATCCACCCAAACAAATGAAAAAAAAGAAAACAAACAATTAAGCAAGCAAGCAAGAAAACAAACAAACAAACAGACTGACTGACAAACATATGGTAAATAAATATCATGAAGTTACAACTGCATAGTCCTAACGAGGTCATCACCAGCAGGTATTTTGGAAATGTAATCATCTGTACTGTAGCAGAACTTCGGTTGAATGACGTCATAAATATAGCGCACGGCCTTGTTTCTAGTGTTTTTCGTCCTGATTTCCACAGGCAAAACAGTTTCTGCTCTTCACTATTTGAGTCGTTTCAAGCACAGTCCATGCACTTAGTGTTTCAGTCAAAGAAAGCAAAAGCGGTGTTACTGACAAAACAGCGCCCTCTTCGTTAGAAGTTTCTAAGATTAGGCTTTTGGCAAATAAACGAGATACCGGGAGGAAGGAAAATATTCCGACAAAATTTCTTATTCGAACAGATGCGCGGACAGCTGTGAAAACAAATTTGACAATCGCAAGTTGTAGAAACAGTTCATTTTAAATTAAAAATAAGTCTTACTCTTTTGCTGCTGGCATCAGCTTACAATCAGGCATCCTTGAGCTACATGATGAAGACCATGACCTGGCGAACGATCGTCAATGCAGCGAAAGCAATATTCAGGCTTTTGCAATCAAAGATGGCCTTACTGACAGTCATACCACCTTGCAGAGTTGACCCCATCACACGGAGTGTATCAGTGACGTGCAGCATCTTGCACATCAGCAGAATGAGTACCCTTCGGTTAGTACGGCAGAACAAGAATTTACCATCATAGCCCAGCACCTTTCCGAATAAGCTGTGAAAAATAGAGTTAATTTTAATTGAATGGTTCGGAAAGAGTGTGCGATCTGGTATTCTCAAGGAAAGGAACGATAATTCAGATAATTTTATGGATTATTTTCACAGTTAACATCACTCATTCAGTAATCTCATAATTTAGAATATAGTTGAAAGGGTTCTTAAGTTATTATTTAAACCTGTTAACTGTGTACTGAATTAGGAAACAGAATCACCTTAACCCTTTGAGTGCTGTAATTTTTCCCACCAAAACTTTAGTGTAACATTTTTTCCAATTTTTATGAATTTTTCTGGTTTTTTTGCTAAATTTGAAGAAAATGGACATCACATTTCATTGACTACGATTTATTATCAAAATTTTGGCAAAAATCTTAAAAACTATGACTGGAGAATATTTTACACAGGCGGCAAAAATTGACTTTGGCGCTCAAAGGGTTAAGCCCACATGTCTAATTTCGCTTAAAGTCGTCCAGTCTTTGCTATCCTTGAGATACTTTCCTGCCGCTACTCTATGTTGTGAACAATTGTCGTTACTTGAAAAGCATATATTTTCTCAGTTGCGAGATACTTCTCTATAACTTTTCAGATCTAATTTCGAGTTTCTCTAGTACGGTGACACACCGATTTTAAGCCTGTACTCAATGGGGATGAAATCATGCCTAGAGATTGTACTCGACTCAATAATGTCACGACAGACTTGGCGAAAGGGAATCTCTATAGCATTCAGCTTGGAAATGTGTAGAATTTGATGTGTGAAAGTCAAGGAATTTACAGCCATATACAGTTACATTCGCCTATACATTACTGGTAGAATATCCATACGTTTATTTAGCGTTTACTGTGGGTCTCTGCAATGGTTATTTTTTTTGAAAAATCCTGGAATGCAAGATGGTGACCTTGAACTACATGGCTCTATTATATGACAACAGTCAGCTGAAAGGCGAGTAACGAAGGCATTTCGAGCCCGTAAACACAATACAAAGTGTGTTACCCGACCTAGATGTCCCAGCAGAAGGTATTTAGTAGTGTCTGCTAGGTCACACGGTCCATTAATAACGTGATTTAAGCTTCGCGACGGTGACTCCATACATTGCAGTGTCGGTCTTCGACAAATCCTTAGAATTGACAATGCCGATGATCGTCACGAAGTGATGTGTTTGCCGTTCTTTCATTTATCATTGCTGATACTGAAACAAGAGGGGTAGAAATTACCGTCGCTGTGGCATTGTAGCGTCTCTTTGATACCGTTGTTGTATCGTATTCATGGTGGCGTTGCAAAATTGTTTGTTGGCAGAATAAACAGAATAATTCAACAATATGTTTTCAAAGCAATATTTCTTATCTCATCTGAAACTATAGCACATGTAGAAAAAGCGACAATTTCGCTTTGCATCATCTATTCTCATTCTTAAATTCCATTCAAAAAAGCGAATAAGATTTTGATAAGCAAAATTGAAATGAGTCTTATTTAAAATGTAAGAACTTATATTGCCACACAAAATTGCCATTTTGTTGTTCACAAGATTTGACCCAGCCAGTGGAGTTACCTTGTTTTAAAATGCGGAAAACAGGAGAAAAAAGAAGACAGGAAATCGGGTGATTTACATACTGTAACTTTACACCGCTTCCTCGCCCAACTTACTACCGCTTGTCATGCTAATCATGATTTAAACTAGGTGAACTCAAATAATATTTTAATCTTGGGTTAACGAATTACTGAAAATTGAATATTTGCAAAAACGATTTTGAGGAAAATATTCGGCGTTATGTGCAACATCACCTTAAAAAAGCTTTCACAGCGTATTTGCAATCGACATAAAATAAGTCTGACACGTGTAAAGCGTCATGATATTCACGCACATCTTCCATGGCAACTACTTTGATATTGGGGAATGAGTCCCTTAGCATTGTATGTTAATGCGTTATCAGATATCTCTACTACAGGGCTGTTTATGATTAAAACGTGTCTATTGCATACTTGTGACGGAGCCAATGGCGTTTTGCCTAAGCAACCCCCTCCCTCCGCCTTTTGAGGTGCGAAAATCCGACGACGAAATCATGATTAGAACTATGCCTAAACCCGACGTATACCTGGAATAACTTATTTGGGTCAGGAATTCAAGCTTTCAAAATCTGAACAGTGAGGACGCATCGCGCACATATCCTGTATTTACTGCGTAACGGTGTCAACTGGTGCTCAAATTTGCCAGGAGCTTCGTTTGTTATGTGCGTTTTCGAATTATCCAAAGCTCTAAACATGCTTGAAGGAACTAAAAATTGAGCTCACTGATATTGTCGCCGCTGGCGGCTCACTTCACTTGTTCTGCAACAGTAGCATCGCAGTGTAGTTCTGAATAGTGAGACTACATAACTGTCTATAAGAGTTTCGTGCCAGAAAATCCGATCATGTGTGCTGGCTGCAACCTGAACTTCTGTACACTGTCTGATTAAAAGTTTAGGCTTTTCTACTTTACAATTGGCCACAACTGTGTAAATATGGAGGTTTTTATTGGTTAATATTTGCAGACCGGATTGACTACGCCCGTGCAGTAAACCATACTGAGCGTATGTTAAGGGGCAAGTAATGCTAACTTTTGATGATTTTTTCATCAAGCAAATATCAGAAATGACATGTAGGCATTATTAAAAACTTCAAAATGCAACGAAGTATACCACCATCGCTATGTTCAGAATAAATGTGGCACATTGGTTGGGAATCAAAATATTTCCACAATAACTTAATGACCGTCCCACTAAATGCCAAATCATCACCGATAAACACAAAACATAGTTTCCGACAAATGTATTAATAATTTAATCAAATTAATAGAACGTGGTCAATATTTGAGCTATCATTTAAAATAAATTGGTTGGATATCTGAGTGGAGACATGGAGATCTTGGAGTTAATTCACATACAGTGCAGTACCCACAACATATCTATCTTTTTTAATCATCCCTATCTTATGTTCTCGGCATCTTTCTATTTTAAGGCCTTGGACTGACTTACCTACGTGTGTGAGACTTTGCAGTTGCGCCCTCACAGTCATCGATGGAAATTATCCAATCCCAGTCTGGTTCTGGGCCCCATTTCTGCCGCTGGCTGCGATATGCTCACGAAAAGAGTTCTGAAGTGATGGAAATTCATGCTGTGATATACATCTCTCGTATTTTCGTATCAGTGGTTGTAAGTCGTGTTTTCTATGTCTCTGTCTGGATACCTTAACACTATGCACATCGTTGGCTTGTCTATACTCTCTACAGCAAAACATGCCGCTCTGGTTGAATTCGTCACTGTTAGGCAAAATATAAAAAATTCAGTGGCGCAGAGACTGACAGGTGGGAAAATGAAGTATTAAGGTAGGGTGCGACTCGAAAGTGAAAGACTTAAACATTTGCTCAAACTTTCCAAAAGGAATCTTTCAACCATTCTCTTTCAAAATCAATATTAAAAATCGGGGCTCACCGTGCAAATTTTGGTACTAGAGAAACAAATTACCAAAGATTTACCGAAATTTGAAAATTCAAAATAGCCGCAATCCCTGTGTTAACTCTCTGGAGAAAAATAAAATTTTTGATTTTGGAAAAACTAAGACGGTGAAAAGTTTTCTTACATCGAGAGTTTTCAAATGAGTCCCCACAAGAGTTAGATCAAAAAAGAATTGCAAAAGTTTGAAAGTACAAATATCTGTCCCCAACGCGCATTCTACAGATTAACTCTTCCCCTGGCATTCAAATAACCAGATTTCGATAAAATTCACGACTCGGAACTGTTATCTGCTTAGCACAAGGGCAGTTATTGACAGATTTCCCTCCCTTTCGAACCTAATTTTGTTCAAAATACCCTAGAGAAGTGTATCTATATGTGAAAATAGTTCTGGTTACAGTTTTTCTATAACACCTTATTGACTGCTCGTGGCCGATGAAGAAGTGAACACATGTTCGCTATGGGGACTTCATCCGCGGGTACCTGTCATGTTAGAAACTCAGCTGACGCCCTCACAGCAAGTGCGCCACCTATCGAATGGCAGTAAGATACTAGGTATAAGTTGTCAGCAAAACAAGCTAAAATTTCTTTCACTGTCTCGTCTGTTTTTGACTAAGTCTCTGTATCTCTGTCTGTAAATCCATCGAGCTGTCAATGTCTTCTGTCTATTTGGTGACATGCAATACACTCTGTCTTTGTCTCTGCCTGTGTCTGCATTTCATTGATGATTATGAGAATGTAGAATTATGCGGATCGATTAAAAATTCAAGGTGTTATGACATCGACTTAATATTTTCGAAGATTGAAATATAGTGAAATCATGATTGCACATTTGTGCGCATATTTCGCAAAAAGAGAATTACTACAATGCAATTGCTTAATGTTCACTTTGGTTTCAGGATTCGTTTGCCATTCAATGATGATAATTCATCAAGAAAGCTCCAATAAAACTTCATTAACCGACTGAATATACAAAGCGTAATTTTTGAAGAGTGTCATCCCCCTCCCAAACATCGGCCACTGTACGGCAGCACGTGCAGTCCACATCTGGATCAATCTGTAATATTGCAGACATAGTACACGAATATTACAACTAATAATTCGAATTTGAAGAGCTGAAACTGAACTTATTCAACGCAATCAGATACAAACCTATCAGTTGTAGAAGATCAAAGCCAAATATACTATCTTTTACGAAGAGCTATGTCAAAATGATGCCGTCGGAACCCTCCGCAGGGAGCTTGTTGTTCGAAGCACGTGTCAAATTGAACAAGATTACTTGTGACAGATAAACCACCTTTATTTTTTCCGAGCCTAGGTTTTACGAAAAAGCGATAACTTGTAAGTTTATCATAACATGAAATTTTTCCAATGAAAATAAGTATCGCTTCACATCCTTTTCATGAAAAGAAGGTCGCCACGATGATAGATCGCCAAAGTCATTGTGA
>LD342752.1:30165-55165 GCA_001465055.1 Ptychodera flava
TTTTTGGTTAATCTCACTTTTGACACCTCTTTGACACTCAAAGAATCTAAAAATGCATTTACAATAGCAGTCACTCACTCTGAATGCCAGCACCGCCTTGTCAAACATTCCTGAAAAACAGCAAATAATGACTTTCACTTTTCAAACATTTTATTAAAAGCTAGGGGACCTTTACCATAGTTAATACACTTAGGACTCCCCAACTTCTTCTTATTTAGTCAGTTTTTCAGAAGTTTTAACAGGCTATAACTCTGCAATGCCTTTGTGCCCAAATGTCTAGTTTTTTTTATTCCACAGAGAATGTTGACTACTTTTATATTTTAATAGTTTTGATGAAATTTATAACTGACGCTCTAGCCTTTCCAACCACCTTAAACGTTTGTAAGTCCGAATATAGGTCCTTGATGTGCAATATACCATAGATGATTATACTTACTATTGGCAGCTACCATGCTGACTATCAGTGACGTAGACGTGCTGGAGCTCTGCACCAAGACCGTAACCAGGACACCGATCATCAATCCTGCGAAAGGATTGTTGAGGATTTCACTGTCAGAGATGGCCTCGCCGGCAGCCGTACCCCCTATGAGAGTGAACGCTGACCCCATGACGTCAAGGGAACAGATAAACAGGTAGAGAAGACCCGTCAGGATGCATATTTTTGTGATGGCGATCACAACTCGCTTGAATTTCCCGGATGTTGTAAATTCTAAAAGGAGCAAAGAGAATTCGTGAAGAGTGAATCAACATCATACGGTAAAGCTAAATTAATGTATTCATGTTTTGATGATTAACATGTGTATTATTAGTCAGGAATGATTCCTTCATCCTCAGTTTGTGATCCGAATCTGAAAACAAATTTGATTAGCCGCTCAACTTCCGGAGAAAATTTGGGAAAATTTATTCTAAATAAATTACGAAATAAATTACGCAACGGGTGTGATATTCGCCATGAAGCTAGAGTTCAACGTCTATGATGAGGACAATCTAGAGAACCCTCTTGTTTGTTATTGTTGATTTTATTCGAAAGTGTGATTTGATTGAACGTGACCACAGCGAAGGTTTTTAAAAATTATGACATGAAACGTAACAAACAGACTCTACGATACAGTAATCGCTAAATCCGATTCGCTCATCAAATTACAACTTTTGCGTATGAAATGAAAAGACAAAGACCTAAAATCGTTGCGTATGATTTATTTTGTCAGGTTTGTGATATCACTAGAAAAAGTCGAGTGCACAAAGTTGTTATCATTTTACACATGTGAGTTCAACTTAGGAAATGTTCATTTCTTATGGGAGGGGTTGTCAAGAATCGAAGCATGTCCGTAGTTTGGTATGTTGTCCTCCCATAAATCCTTTTTCTCAAATATGCTCCTCCCCTTACCGAACTTGTTCAACGTGACCCTCCATTATCTTAAATTTTACTGTAGCCTTGAAAAATCATTCGATTTTGATACAGGTATGTCGTGCATGTAATTACCAGACACTATGTTGTTGCAGACAATAATTTTATCTCAATGCACCTTTTGTGCGCAGGAGACATCAGACAATCAAACTAATATTGTTTAGATGAGATTATTAGAAAAACCTCATGACTGGTTTTCAGAATCTGACCCTCTCCCTAATTCCCGCGACTCACTCCTCACAATGAATGAAAGCTTCCTTACCAGACCACGGTTTCCCCCTGTACGGCACAGCCTCATTGAATACGTCGTATGGATCTACAACTTTGGCGCTTTTACTGCTGATGTCAATGTCAATGACAATGCCATTTTCCTGTAGGGCGTCAAACGTTTCGAGTGGACAGTTGAAGTTAACATTTCCGTTACAGTCTGGTTTCTTCCTAGCATCATATTCTCCGTCATCATCAAAATCCACCTGCGACGCTTTTTCGTGGTGAAAAACCGTCATAGCTATATAATATATCTGCAAATGAATGAATGAATGAATTAAACGTTAATTTGTTAATATATTAAATTTTTTGATAAATTAATTAAATATTTGTATATTAATTGATTAATTAATTAATTAATTAATCATTTCATTAGTGTGTACTTCCATGTATACGATTAGTTCATCTTTATAGTAATACATTTATTTATGTTCTTATATTTATGTTTTTTACTAAATATTAGTACCTTGTATTAAGAGAGTGTTTGTAGGTCTAAACACAGACGACAGTGGTCCGACTAAGGCCCCTCTAAGCATTAGAAAGATGTTCTATTTCTTACAGAGCCTTCGTTGTTTCGTACCACAACTGACTGTTGGCCTCGACACTCGGTAGTGCCCGGTTCAGCATGCAGCAGCATGACGTGTCATTTCATAAATCCACGGAGAATGTTAGTGTTCCGGGTTAAATGTCAAGCGAGACCTCGACATATTTAACATCATTTCATAGATCAAGGCATAACCAGCTCAAAAGAGACGTTTTCGGATTGGAGCTTCAGCAAAAGAAGGCTAAGAGGCAGTTATCTCCTGGTTTTGTCAAATATGCAGGTCAGTTTTTAGAGTCTCACTGATCAGAGTGTCACGGGTACGTCATCGTGGAGCGTTGCATGATGGGAAGTCCGAGTCCAAAGGTAACGTTGAGCTGTGGCGCAATGGTTATTTGGAAACAATTTCTAACGGGTAACACTGTGTTGATACATTCCATTTTTCCTCCTTCCTTGGACTACATCTTGAAATCGTGTGCTTGATTTGCTAGCAAACTACTGTGGTACGATCTTCAAGGCAAATTTGCATTACAAAACAGTAACAGAAAGGGTAAGTTCCGCGGACATCGTTTCGCTACTTTCCTTTGTTGATTTGGATTTCAATAATCCTTCACTCGGCTGTAACTTACAATTTAAATACACATACTCTCGTAAATCTAGTTTAAATGAATTCTAGCACTGTGGACATTTAAAAGAAGTGCATGATCATTAGAATTGTGATTTAGCCAACAAAATAAAATGCTTTGTTTCTCATCCACGCAATATATAGATTGTCATCATTACATGGGCTGCGATGGACTGCAAAGATGCTTTACTTTCCTTAATTTTAATGTTCTCTACACAGGCCAACTATAATATCATCGCCGTCAAGTATGACATCTCTTACCATTCTGCAACAATGACGACAAACAAGACGGATAGTTGAACTATACCCAACTTAGCAGAGGCAGAGATCATTGTCAGCAATTCGAGGGTCAAGTAAATGTACGGAAGGTCTTGCACTAATGCTTTCATTAAAAGACAGAGAGATTTATAAGTACATGCATTATTTCAACAATGCTCAGTGGCTGCTTTGCGCAGGGGAGACTGTGGACGAGGTCTACGAATTTATGCAACTACAGGCTAACAGACTAGCGCCCTCAGACACCTGGCATGCATTGTTATGGATCATTGACAAGGAGATTTAGGACAACCTTTGACCATATGTTTTCATTAAATTTGAAATCCGTGACTTAAATTCTCTAACCATATTTATAATTGTGTCCATAAAGTAGAGTCGGCATAGAAAGAATATTAGAGACACGAATCCCTCTGTACTGTGTACATCTGTAAAGATACGTCACAGTTAGCATGAAAAACTGATGGTGTCCGTTGTCTGTCTATGATTAAGAAAAGTAGTACATTGATGGTGAACTCAACTATGTGACAGAAAATGCTATTGGCATTGCAGTCATATGAGAATACCTTTAATCATTAGTAACTATGCTGACGTCTAAAGAGTCAAGGTCAAGGTGCGACTTGACAGATCGACATGATATACCAAAGCCTGCTTAACAGTCGCTTAGCTTTCACAGTGACGGAATGTGCTAAGGAAAGACTGGAATTGCTAAATTGACAAAAGATAATTATTGAACTATAGAAACCGTTATTAAGATACAAATTCTTAAGAAAGGCCAGTCATTTGACTTGAAATCGACTCTGTGACGTTGCAGTTTGATCATAGGGAACTTAGTAATCTTGTTGTTGTTGTTGTTGTTGTTGTTGTTGTTGTTGTTGTTGTTGTTGTTGATGGTGGTGATGATGATGAAGACGATAATAAAAAATATTAAAAAACAATGTCTCATTCCTTGCTGTTGTTTGTCGATGCTGTAGATAATTGTAAAAGAAAACTGTAATCGTGATCAAAAAACGACGTAGGTCGCTCAACGTCACTCCCGTCCTATTATACAACCAAGGGTGGAATCGAGATGCCCCTGATCAAGGCTCATCAGCCACCTTCAAGGCCTAGAAAAAACACCCCATTCACGAGCGATCGATTGAAATGTGCTATCATAGGCACTGAAATTTATCTCACTGACCTAATTTGGGCTTAACTTGAACTACCGACCTGCAAAAGAGTGGAAAAACGGCGATTTCCAAGTCGTACCCGGTCAAAATCGATGACATTTGAACTTCCCGGTCGATGGTGATGGGTCCGTCATCACTGGGCATTTAAATTGACCAATTGGGGGCACTGTAAAGGCTGCTTCGGCCAGCCGATTGTATATGCTCCCTGCTCGTACGCGTACGTGTAACGTTCAAAAGTACGCGAAAAGTAGAAAAACCTTCATAGTCATGCAGATAAACGGAGACTTTCCAACTCTTTCTCAGGAAATCTGCCATTTTACGTCAGGATATACTGTCGATAGTTAGAGCGTACACTTCCGGGTATTTGACTTTCCCCCGTTACAAGGATACAAGCGTAATCAACATCCGGGCTCGTACTTGAGAGAGTGTACATTGTCGTTGTGAATGAGTATTCCAGGTTATAGTTTACAGTAAATGACGGGTTGATTTGTCATTGGTAGCCATATAAGTATTATTCTACAAGAATGGAAATTGAATGAAGTTGAGACGGCGAAGTTTAAACTGTAGTGAAATTTTGCGTTGAGACAAGCCTCCTCATGTATTAGTAATGAGAGCTGGCCGAAGCAGCCTTTACAGGGCCCCCAATTGGTCAATTTAAATGCCCAGTGATGACGGACCCATCACCATCGACCGGGAAGTTCAAATGTCATCGATTTTGACCGGGTACGACTTGGAAATCGCCGTTTTTCCACTCTTTTGCAGGTCGGTAGTTCAAGTGAAGCCCAAATTAGGTCAGTGAGATAAATTACAGTGCCTATGATAGCACATTTCAATCGATCGCTCGTGAATGGGGTGTTTTTTCTAGGCCTTGAAGGTGGCTGATGAGCCTTGATCAGGGGCATCTCGATTCCACCCTTGGTTGTATAATAGGACGGGAGTGACGTTGAGCGACCTACGTCGTTTTTTGATCACGATTACAGTTTTCTTTTACAATTATCTACAACATCGACAAACAACAGCAAGGAATGAGACATTGTTTTTTATTATTTTTTATTATCGTCATCATCATCATCATCACCACCATCAACAACAACAACAACAACAACAACAACAACAACAAGATTACTAAGTTCCCTGTGGTTTGATTGTCATTCACGACTACACACTGGTTACTTTTTGTCACGTCGATTGCCACGAAGATTTCCGTCGAATCAGAAATAGTAGGTATTATTTAATATATTATCAATATCTTGTCAATCCAGTGCTTTCTATCGTCGAACTCATTATTGTGGACTAAAAATCTCGTTCCTCAATGATTATCGGCGACAAATGAGACTGCGCAGAAGTAATAAGACGAAGACAGTGACTGTATTACCGCCATAAAGAAATGGGAACGTTCGGATGTCGGCACTTTATATCATAGTTTTCTGAAATACAAGAGAAGGTCCATGCACATCCCGGACACTCTTGAACCGAAGACAACTATCAAGAAAAATTAATTTCAAGTTGATAAGAGGGTCGAGGGCTATTGAACTTGGAGATGCAAAAGGACGGCTGATGACATAGTAAAATTATTCGAATCGAATTCCACGATGGATGTCCTCATTCACATGCAGGATCAAATACAGCTGAGGCTTTCATGCGATGAGGCTGCCTCAAGCAGGTAAAGAATATGAACGTGTTCAAAATTCACCCACAAAATTGTCGAATGACAAATTGCTCAATGTTCGGGCGGTAAGTACCAGTCACTCCACGTGAAGGTCACATTCAGTTAAGCAATGAAATCAGAGTTTTCTGATGTCAGGCCGGAATGCCATGCAACAAAGACATGCCAATTATGGTTACAAATATTCAGGGTCTGACGAACGATGAACAGTTCGTTTTGAGTTAAGAGCATATATATCCAGCGCAATCTGTGCCGGTACTGTGAGCATATCCGGAGTCAACGACCTAGTGTCAAGAACCTCTCTCAAACATACATTGTTTGGATTGGCAGACGGACGCTTGTATAGACCTATCGTTTTGTGAAAAAAGGCGCGAAATAGTTTGATGCTGAGTACGTGTTCTTGAATTTCCGACAACCCCGAAGCCTGGTAAGCAAATAATCTAGTCTGCGATGGTTCATCCTCGTGGGCTGCCTAATGTGTATTAATGTGTTTCCTCACACTTGAAGTGTAAGATCACAAGATCTGACAGGCAGCAATTTGAAGTCTCCCCAGTGCCTAAGACAAATGCATACTTAAGTATCTATAGCATATATAGGAAAGAGGCTGATTATGCACACGGCAAGGCATTTTCGGTACTTCAAATGTAATTCAAGGTCATGATCAGTTTTGTTTAAGGGGTATTTGCGCGATGAAGTGGTAAGTTGATTTTTGGCCTGATACTTTACAACCAATGAAGAGCAGGTGATACTACCCGGTGGTGCTTATATATAGCAAATGTTGGGCACATGATATGTCCGTGATAGGCCAAAGCTTGGCGCAAGGAGTGCACAGGGGATATACCATTGCGTCTGTTAGAAAGGGGTGGTCAAGATTGGGACATCTATTTCCTTCTGAAATTTGATTTATTTTCCGAGTAGGCGGAGCATGTAAACTCTTTTTAAGAGTTATGCGTCATTTTATGCTCTGGTTGTCTGAATAGTTTTTTTTTTTTGCCGAAGCAGCAGGATGGAGAATCGTTTAAGGATTTTCGTACTCTTAGATTTCTTTTTTTCTCAAAGTTGAGGGCTGTCAAGTAACCGATAGTCTACCACTTTTAGATCCAAATGGTAGGTGCTAACAAAGCAGCGAAAATCATCGACGTGCTGTCAGTAATAGTTGTAGACAATTTCAGATCACCAAAACGACCGAAGTTTTTTTCCAATGTACAGCAGAGTCATTTCAAATGGGACAATTTTGCTAGATATTGTACTTTTTTACCACAATGCTTAACACAATCAAGAGAAAAAGTTTCCAATCTACATTGTCTTGTTTCCTAAAGTATACGCAGTAAGAAACCCGTTTAATTATGTAGTTTGGGAAAAAATTCCTTCAGGTATCAAAATTCGTCATTTGGTATTGGTACAGGGACGTCAAAGTAAACAATGCGGTTAAGATGCATACTCTGAGATAGACCAAAGAAGGTGAAATTCAACAAGATGGAAACTCCAAGCTTTCCGCACTGACGGTTACAGTGGCAGAGCCAAGACACTGTATGAACTCGACCATACTTGCGAATATGTGAAAGACGAAGTCGATCCAAAAGGAACGGTGGTCCAACCTTTTGAAGAATTAGACAGAGTATATTGACAACTAATTGCCGTGGCAGCATAAACATCGCCAATCGTTAGACTAGGAAACTGTACTGTAAAAAATTGGACGTAACATACAATCATCACTCGGTGCTACCCGAATATGTTAATATTGAGCTCCATTTCTAATATGAATCCTGACTGTTCTCCTCAATTTGGCAATACTGAAACAAAACATGAATTTAAACGATATCGAATCGGCAGACTTGCATTGGGCGCTAGTTTTCAAGTTTTTTTTGTCTCTTTTCAAAGATGAATATTATGGTTAAATTGAGGTTACGCCCCGGTATTTGCCAGGTGTGATCTACATTTGCCGAAGATTCCGTGGGCATACAAATATCGAAAAAGAATAAATTGAAGGGATGAACTTCAGCAGACTGTCGCGTTGACTCGGTGAGGTGATCGGGAAATTGAAGCAATACTTCTGCAGGCCGTCGCAGGTATATCGGTGAATGAGTTGTAACTACCACGTACATCTGTTAAAAAGTCAAGCGACTGGTTGGCCAGTCTAGGGGCGATCGAACACTCGTCAGAGCTAGAATCAAAACTATCACAACACAGAGAGAAAATCTGCTGACATTTCTTCAAATTTAGGTTATTAGAAATAGTAACGAGCGTAGTATAAGTATAGCAATTACACACGGAATCGGATTTTCGGTTCCAATGCCTTGGTTTTGAAGTCTGAAAGTCGATTACACACCGACCAACGTCAGACATGCCGACACGGAAAATGCTCCAGCTGGTAAAACCCGGAATATTTCAACTCCCGGATACGTCTAGTAGAAATATTTGGGTTCCAATTTTGATAAGTGAGACAAAATGTCGATATTTTAGATATTAAGTCTCCGCGAATAGCAAGGGATGAAATGAGTATTAAGAAATATGATTAACTTTTGCCGCTGTCCGACTTCATGTTCCGTGGTAAAAAGTGTGTCTCGATGAAAAATGTAGAAGTTGTCAGCAAAACAGCCGGATATTCTAAATTTACGATTGTATAAATACACTTCATGTATGCGTATATCTGCAATAAACGCAACCAAAATCCACATCCTTTATTTAAGGCAAATGTAAGATTTTGGTTATAAAGTAACATCGCTTACAGTTAGCAGAAATGTGTCGTTGTCAACTTCATTTCAATATTGTAATATCGAAATGTCGTTTTTTGTCATGTTCTGACTCATTTCCCGCGGCTTCTCAAGCTTTATTAAGTCGATCTTATATCAACCAAGAAGACAATCGTTGAAGTCATCTAAAATACAATACAAATCTGTCTCCAGCCAGTGTCGTTAATATTGATTTAACAAAACATTACCGGTAGAGATCTTGCGGAAACGTTTCGACTCGCGCATGCTTAGGTCAATAACGCGTTCTAGCAAACCTGTCACTATCTACAAGTCTACGGTTGACACAAAAGTTGATAAAAAAATAAATCGTAACGGCTGAGAGTTGCGAGGCCATTTCTCGTCATTTCTCGCTGTTTCATATCACTTTAAAACGTTGCGTATTTTTACAACTTTTTCTTCCTCACTGTCTTTGCAGCAAATCACAATTATAGAAGACGGTCTCACCCCTTTCGTTGGAATTTCGCCATTCTCAAAACGCAACTGAAACTTTCACGACACGAATAGCGCGGGGTCGATGCTAAAATAGATTTCTTCGCGTACCGAGCATTTACCGTTTTCATGGAGATTTTCTTGTAGGAGAAGAAAGGCAATTATATTTCGCCGGCATCCTGACAGCCGAGTAAGCAGCGTTATCCAATCATTACACTGCCCGGTTGTCGTAGATATTCAAGTTTGGTTTCTGTTCAACGCCACGAATTTTCAGTTTGTTTGACCGATTTTCCCTCTCGTCTTCGACATTTTTTGTGACCCTTTCCTTATGTTTCTACCAGTTTCCATCATGGAGATACCATTTGCTTCTAAATCACCCAAACTTCTGACGTAAGACTCTCTCTTACTCCGTGTTTCTTTCTCTGGGTCAATTGATTCCCCCATATTTTTGAAAGGAGAGAAAATGTCAGGAAATATCGCATATTACCGAGCGCATACACTCATACATGCATTAAACTCACAACACAAAAGTGACATTGACCTTCATTTAAAGCTCACATCAGTTTCTTACCGGATTTACTACGCTGGTGCGGAGAAGATAAGCAAGACGGGCCGGCTGGACCACAGGCGTATGTGATAGTAATTGCCGAAGTTGGGTCGAGACTTCGTAGTTTTGGCGCTATGTTCTTGATGACTTATCGCAAGCTGAGACTGTCAAAATGTTTGCACACCTATATATATGCGTGCCCGGTTATTTGTTTAGTTGCGATCGGTCATAAAAATGTCGTTTATACGAGCTATTTAGGAGTGACTTTAGCAGCCCACTAGTTTGCGCCTTCAGCAGCATCGACTCCCGAGGGTGACAAAAATTACACTCTGAGTTTTATTTGATGGGAGAAAATATGTATTACGTTCAGTTTTACGCTTTATTCCAGAAATGTTCAACTGGATAATATAGCGTTGGGCGTAAAAGTTGGCGCTCTGGTTGCAATTTGCATATCGCTGCTAACTCTGTCCCAACACGAACACGTGGACATCATATGTAGCATAATTGTATCACTCTCCGAAGACACGCGACTCTGTATAGGTTGGCTTGAGAGGAAGTATGATTGTCTTGAGCAATGTTTGCCAACCTTCAATAAAGTGCCTGTGTGATAGAAACATTAACTGCCGCCATTATTGAATCGCTGAATTATGTCAGAGTCTGGGAAAGATCACGTCAGCTGGAACAGTGGCGAGACTTTATATTTACGCAGAGGAATTTATCCCGAATAAGTTGGAGTGTGTCAATTTTTTAAAGATTAGACTTCTTTAGGAATGCTATTTTTTTCAAATCAAGAATATGCATTTAACTTCAATTTGCAGACACGAAGCGTAAGTAACAGAAGTGGAGTCTGCTCAAAAAGAACTACACCGATAAATACGTATTATTGCCTGTAACTCCTGTCTATACACTACATTACAGTGCACTTGAGACCTTGGTGAAACTGTTCATCGTCATGAGATAAAGCATTTTTTCTGTGAGCCGAACTGGATGGCAATGTATATGTACATTTTCTCGCCAAAACTTTGGTCTGACAGACTCTTGAGCCAACGTACGGCATGCTGACACACTCGTTCCCGAATGTTTACATGGAAGTTACGGGAATGCAAAGTAATGGAGATAAAACTACAAAGATCACTCACTCTGATGGGAAATCTATACTGTAACTTTCTGGAACAAACCTGTTATAGTTAACAGAGATTTATGATCATTTCTAACCAAGCTCAACTATTATATGTTCCAAAGTTGCAGCTGTGCAGTGATATGTCGTCGGCCTAATCATTCTTACAGGTGACTGTAAGAGACTTTACGAGATCCTGCGTGGTTGTTTTGGTTTGCTGGATGCTACGGGACTTCGACAGCACATCATCTACAAGGGTAAGGACTGAACAATGCCAAAAACTTTGAATATACATAGGCAACACTTTTACAGTGGACTTGTCCTCTTCCACTTCATTGGCGTCAAATGAGACATGTCAAATTCTCGCGAGATCTCGCCATGAACGGAACACAGTCTCACATGACTGAAAACATGGTAATATTTCCTTAAAGCACAGTTATTGCTTCAAGGTATTATGTGCCCTGGGGACAGGTACTCGGACTTTAAAACTTTTACAATATTCTTTTTGCATACTAGTTGAGACTCATTTTAAAGCTTGTTGAGTAAATACAGTTTTCACCGTTCATGAGTTTTGCGAAAATAGGGAATTTGATTTTACCCAGTAACACACGGACGGTGGCCATTTTAAATTCCAAATATCTGTAACTATTGGAGAATTTGCTTCCCTTGTATAAAAAATGCACGGTGACCCCTATTTTTATTTTTGATTTTGAAAGAGAACGGTTGAAAGTGTACTTGAGGTAAAGTGTAAGCAAAAGTTTAAGTCTTTCTTTTTCGAGGCGCGAACTGCCTTAAAGCAAATCGTTTATCTAATTCATTTTGAACCACTAATGAATCGTTTTGCCGATTACAACACGGAAAGAAGTAGGTGTAATCTAAATTTGCCTCCGCGTTCTAGAAGAAGAAGGTATCACATATAATTGTCCATGAAAACTGCTTTCCAGTTTCGAAACTAATTTGCCTAACATGTTGCGGACAATATTTTGTTGTCCTTGTACATTATATTGTGATAAAATGGTAAAAAAATTAAGGGGCATACATTTATAAAAATGTAAAATGCTATTATAACCAGATGCCATATATTTTTGCGTGCCTATAAATTGAACAAATTCAGCATGAAAAATGTCTGCGTGACGGTCCTTATAATAAAGAGACGAAACTTAATCGTTTGGTTAGAAAGACACTGGATTAGATCACCAACTATTTCACTTGCATGTCATGGCATATTGTCTTTCCTTGAAGTTAAAACGTTCAAACTTTCTGTTCTGTTTCAGAGGTGTACTACCGAAAGTAAAAGTAGTTTGAACACACAGCAGTCAAAACGTGATTCAGATGATTAGCTATAAGTGGATTTTTGGGCAGAGTGGTGACGATCAGTTGATAATCAAGTAAATAAAGTACACAACTGCAAAGAAGTCATAATTTCTATCTGGGCACGGCCAGAGTCACAAATGTATTGACAATCTCTTATTTGCAAACCATGGAATACCTTTCATTCATATCTGTAATTCATTTTGCAATATTCTCAATGTGGCCATGACATCATCTAAATTTCAATGTTCCTGCTAAGAAGTTGTCCTAGCAGCTGTAGTGCCGCACACTCATACCCATGCAAACATACGTACGCCGTTTCAACAACATACAGCTTTCAGACTTCCAACATGCCACCGTTACTGTTTCAAGCTTGACAACACAATTATAACGTTTCTGTAAGTTTGATAAGGTAGTCCCGATTGTTCAATGAAATAAAATGGCCATAAAGCTATCGATGACACCATGCAAGACGTTTAATGATTTCTGTCACTAAAGTCTACGTTCTAGTGGAATGGCTATGATGCTGACTCTAGCCATTGACTCATTGATTCGAATTTCAAAACATTGGCTGTATTCAAACAGTACCTACTCGTATTGGAACGTTGTCAAAAATTCCCCCGTGGTCTGAATAGTGCAAACCGTGAAGGAATTTTAATACGGCACGGGCAAAGATAAATAGATTGAGGTTGCCGGGAAATTCCTATCAAAGTCATGGCTTCCATGATATACCAATTCAAAGTCTAAAATGGCTAATTGCAAGTACTCCGCGACGTATTATGAAACACCCACTATTAACTTTGTCAACTAAGCGTTTATACATAAAAAATGCATTGTTTGTTGTTTACATTTTAATTCATGATCAGAATTCGTTCGTCAACGACAACAATGCTGTTTATATATATATATTTATATATATATATATATATATATATACATATATATATATAGATAGATAGATAGATAGATAGATAGATAGATAGATAGATAGATAGATATACACACACAGACGTTGAGTTGACTAGCTTAATACTGTGTATCTCACATGCTTTAAGGAAAAGACCAAAAACTGTCGTTGACATATAAGAAAACCTGTGAATAAATTATCAGAAATTACAGCTACTGGTCTTTTAGCAATACTGTATCACGATATATCATGGTATGGTTTATCGACGGAATATTGTTACAGTATGTTCCTGCAAAGTATATGTGCTTTTGCCTTCTCTACGTATGCGACTCAGAAACATTTCGATGCCTAGCTTTGCATCGGAAATTTCTCCGTTTTTCTCGATGTAAAGTAAATGTAAGCATTTTGATTAATCCTGCCAAAGTGGCATTCTACCTCCACGTTCAAGAGAGTCCAGGATTGTTCTCGACAGCGTAGAGCATACATGGCGACACTTTTTCGTAATCTGGCAATCACGAAACCTTCATATTCTAATTTTAGAAATTTTAGAAAAAAGTAACTCGCTTTTGATCTGTCAATATGCTTGAAGTCTTCACGTCTCGCATCTGTCAAAGTGTCGTGAGAATTTAAAAAGATATATCCCCAAATAATTAAACAATATAAATTGAATACAATTAACATGTCAAGATAGCATCGATCGATTACGAATAATGGATGAGGTGATAATCACCATAAAGATATGCTATCTTTTTTTGTCGTGCGAGCAACGATTACATGTTCACGGCAGGATCTTCTAAAAAAATTATAGAGACGATGACGTGATATAGTAAAAGATATAGATCTGATTATGTCAATCACATAAGATTTATAGACAGTGTTTCAATAATTCAATCTTGATTGCCTTAGTTTATACGATTGAAAACTCACTGAGTTTTTTTCGTCAATCTGTCTCTAAAATGGTCAAAGTAAAAAGGGTTTCCACTCAATTTTCCACAATCACGGCAAAGTCTATGCAGTATGGGTTTAATATACAACACACTCTACCATAGCACCAAATATTTGACCTGGTACCAGTTGCAAAGGCATATTTTGTACATCGTAATGTTTTGCGCGAAGATTTGAATCAGGCAAGGAAGTATTACAATGGTGCTATCACTGTATGTTGTCTAGATACGCCGTTAACACATCTTAACGTGTACACTGGATTAGAATCTTTAAGCGATAAAAGATCCACTAACACTTATCTTATAATAAAATCTGAGCCCTCGAAGCTCGTCATATAGATGTGCTTTGATTCTAATGGGTCTATTACAGACTATCTCTATGCACCATGTAATGTGTACGCCATGACATTGGCTTTACCGTACAGACCATTCCCTGTGAATCATGGAAGCACGTATATTTGAAGATATCAACATTGTATGTTTCTCATGGATCACCTTTCATGAATTCTGAATGTCCCAAAGTCTATGGTCACGAGACAGCTTCAATGACCAATTAAATGCTACCATTGAAAGGCGTCAAAAGACTGAGTCCATTTAACGTCAATTGTTGCTTATTTATCATCCTAAAATGGTGTTTTCAGGATATTTGATTTGTCTGCACGTCATATTGACGTGTGGCATCATAATAACATCGTTATTCTTTTTATATCATATAGTGTGATTAGAGTTGACGATGAGATGATAAGGGTTTGTTTTCACAATAGAACTGTCAATACCAGACTAACAAGAGGGTTACCTGTCTATATCTCGACATATGAATGACTAAAATCTTATCAAAATTATAAATCAACTATAGGTTGTCAATCATCTGACGGATCAGCATTTAAATGTCTTTTTAGACGATTACAATTCAATTT
The DNA here is from genome assembly GCA_001465055.1 of Ptychodera flava. Classification (NCBI taxonomy): domain Eukaryota; kingdom Metazoa; phylum Hemichordata; class Enteropneusta; family Ptychoderidae; genus Ptychodera; species Ptychodera flava. The sequence continues at coordinate 45,040 of LD342752.1, forward strand.
CAAACTCATTGCTCTATCGGATATTAACTTAGTAAGATATATTTGACTTTTTCATTGAGTATCTTTGCAAAATTCCACTTTTACACTTATCTTCCCATACGAGGCAGTAATGATCGTAAAATTCCAGTTTTTTCGTTATATATGATAGCCTATTTTGATTTGATGACAATATTTCAACCGGTACCTGCCAACTAAATCACTGTGTCTGATTCGCACGGTGTGTCACGTGTGATAAATACTTAAAATGAGACACATGATGGTGCTTATCTTAAAGGAAAACATTGCATTAAACCATGATTTGATATCGTGATAACTGTCAATCAGAGATAATTAAGTGTCATTGATTCGAATCGAGGCTATGCTAATTTATCTAGATTTGACTTGTCCATTTCAGTGTTTGGCAACTGCTTTCAAACTCAAACCCAAAACTGATTGAATATCCTGGTGTAAGCAAATGTAGAAAACAAATCCCATCGTGTATTTTTGACATCCTATCCCTACACATCAACTGAAAAGACTTCCAATAAACAGCTTCAATCATGGCCAATTAAATCCTATTATTTAAATATTGGCGTCAAAAGGCGGTGTTAATTTAAAGTCAATTTTTGCTTATTTATTATACTATTAGTGTTTTATGGATAATTGATTTGTCTGTACTTCATATTGAAGTGTGGTGTCAATCACTATAACATCGTTTTTGTTTTTTTTTATATCATGTAGTATGATTAAAGTTTACGATCAGATAATAAGGGTATCTTTTCACATGTGCCTGTCGATACGGACTGACAAGAGGGGCTCTCTGTATATCTCAACATATACATGACAAAAATCTTCTTATCAAAAGTTATAAATCAACTAAAGGTTGCCAATCATCTGACGGATCAACGTTAACATTTAAATGTCTTTTTAGACAACTGTTCAGATATTAACACTAGTCAGATATATCTTTGACTTATCTTTTGAGTATCTTCACAGAATGCCAATTATTGTCATTATCTCCGATACGAGGCAGTAATGATAAGAAATTCCAGTAGTTTTGTCGTCTTTAATATATGATAGCCGTACTTTGATTCGGTGACAATATTTCAATCGGTACCTGTCAACTAAACTCACCGTGTGTGTTTTGTACAGTGTGATAAATAATGGAACGAGACATGGAGGGGCTTATCTTTATGAAAACATTGCTTTAAAACGTGTCGTGATATCATGATAAATGTACATTTGGATCATCTGTCAATCAGAGATAATTTAGTATCAATGATTCAAATCGAGGCTGTGGTATTCTAGATTTGACTTGTCCATTTCAGCGTTTGGCAACTGCTTTCAAACTCAAACACAAAACTGATTAAATACCCTGATATAAGCAAATCTAGAAAACCTATCCTATGGTGCATTTTTGACATCCTATCTCTAAACGGCAGCTGACAAGATTTCCAAAGAACAGCTTCAATCATGGTCAATTAAATTCTATCGTTGAAATATTGGGTTCAAAAGACGGTGTTAATTTAGCGTCAATTTTTGCTTATTTATTATCCTAAAGTTTTGTTTTACGGATAATTGATTTGTCTGCATGTCATATTGACGTGTATCAATCATTATAACATTAAAGTTTACGATCAGATAATGAGGGTATCTTTTAACTATTTGTCTGTCAAAACCAGACTGACAAGAAGGTTCTCTGTATATCTCGACATGCACATGACTAAAATCTTCTTATCGAAAGTTATAAATCAGCTCTAGCTTGTCAATCATCTGACAGATCAACATTCAAATGTTTTAGACAACTGTAATTCATTTTCCAGCTCGTTGATCTCTATCTCACTTAACTCTGTTCAGATATAACTCTACTAATAACTTGTCCTTTGAGTATCTTTATTGAATTCCAACTATTAACATTTAATCTCTAATACGAGACAGCCACAGTCCAGTTTTTTGCCAATTTTTTGTCGCCTTTAATATATGATAACCGTACTTTGATTCGATGACTATCAACTAAAATCACCGTGTCTGCTCTTTACGGTGTGATAAAAATTGACAGACACATGGAGGAGGTTATATCCTGAAGAAAACATTGCTTTAAACCACGGCATGACATTATGATAAATCTAGATTTGGATCATCTGTCAATTAGAGATAATTTAGTATCATTGATTCAAATCGAGGCTGTGTTATTTTAGATTTGACTTGCCCATTTCAGCGTATGACAATTGCTTTCAAACTCAAACACAAAACTGATTAAATACCCTGGCAAAAGCTAATCTAAAAAACCAATCCTGTCGTCCATGTTTGAAAAGATCTAGTCCCTCTATCTACGGTTAAACACTTTATTTTACCAACGTTTCGACCACATACAGGTCTTCTTCAGGGTCTAAAATATGAAAACGAGATGATAAAACACAGTGTAAATTGATTGTAAAGAAGTAGATACAATGTGTAAAAACGGAGAAGACAGTCTAAATGTGGAGTGATATACTGATAAAACTAAAACGAACAATGCTTGATGCAGCATGTAAATGTAAATTTACATATATGACATCCTATCCCCATACGTCAGCTGACAAGACTTTCTATGATGATACGACGATGATGCAGTCAAATGACAGTGACTTATCTAGAACAGCAAACTCCAAATGAACTGAAACAGACTTAGGGGCTTTTTGACACAATTTAGCTTTTTTAATCGAAATAGATTCAACTCAACCAACTATCATTGATAACCTATATATATAATATTCGTAAAATATGTGTTAGTGTTTTTCATCACTCACATTCACGCTGTCTGTGTCCGCATACAATGCTATGTACCTCAGAACATACACTAATATATGTGTGCAGATATAGCATGACACAGATATTTTACCTTTTCCTGTATAATAACAAAACGGTATCACGTTATCACAAAACAATGCAGCCGAAAGGTCTAATAAGGTGGACGCGCTTTTCCAATCGTAGACGGAATGATTTTGCCTTTCATTAGCATACTGATTTGAATAACACAACACGAAGAGGATACGTACGGGTATTGACATGATACCGAAATTCCCATGTGGTCTTAATATTGCAAGTTATACCATTGCCAAGGAAAGACACTTTAATAAGGCTCAGGCAAAGATAAACACTGCCATGCATAGAGAGGATTATTCTATAAACGGCAAGCCTATCTTAAGTTGGTATAACACTTTTGAGTAGGAAATAAATAAAACAATTAATTTAGAGAAATTCCAGCCAAAACTAAATATTAAACAGTAAAAAAGTTAAAAAAGAAAACGAAGAACTACAGATTTCGAGGGACTTTAGGTGTAATAACCTGGTGCATGCTATGATTTTGATAACAGTGACAACAAGTAAAGTCCAACGCACTTTAGACTCCAAATTCGTCTCGTATACCTTGTATAACTTTTTTCAGATTTAAATCATTTGGAAGTTACCATCGAATATACCGTTTAAGTAAAATCAAATATGGTCGTTCTATGATGTCAATTTGTACATCATCTCATCACAAGGAGGAGTGTTTGTATAGGTGCAAACGAATTTTGAACAAATTTCCCGACATCTATCTTTCACCATCGAGATGATCTTACTGCCATTAATATCCAAACCAGAACCAAGAACTCGACGGATATTTCTCCGCTCTTTTCTATCCTTCAAATTGATTAGTTTAACAAAGATAACGGTTCATATGTATTTAGTACTCTAACAGATTACATCGGTGTTTATAAACGCCCTAGTGTTGTAGGTAAACCATTTCCCGGCCGTGGAGGCACGTTGTACGGACGCTTTGCGTGCCAGGAATTCGTGGTGTTCTTATACTCGAACGACGCACAGGTTGAGCATGGAATACAAGTCAAAGTTTTTAAAATGTTCTGAAGTCAGCTTTGAACTTTCAGTGTAAATGAATTGGCTGGTGTACAGAAAAAGTCTCTTTGAGACTTTGGCGTGTGGTATTTTGTAGCTACAATGGCCGAAAATGCATTAAAATATTGCAGAGGTCTGCCGAGGACACATTTCGCATCCTTCTACAACCGAAGTAAAAACATTTTTAATTTAATAATCAGCAAACTGTCGATATGCTTTTCGTCTCAAACGCCTCACAGTAAATCGACTCTACTCGTAAAAATGTTCCTCGTTTACTTTTTGACATCTTATTGGTCGACAGACTTACAACACATTGATGAATGTATCTCTCGAGTAGTTTAGCCAAACTAGTAATTTGAATATAATGAACATTTCAAGATAAGGCCGATAGATTTAATTGGAGTCAATCAGCGAGGAGTAAATCATCATAAAGATATCTGTCTAGTCTAATTTTGCCATGTGAGTAACGTTTACATTTCGTTTATAAATGTGCCTACTTGAAACTATACTGACATAATAGCGTAATGTGAAGACAAATGTAGATTTGATTATGTCAATCATTTGTGATTTATTTTCATTTATTGATTTCATATTAAACTTTGTAATTTTCTCTAGTCCCTCTGTGTGAGCACTGTCTTTAACGATATTTTAACTTTATTTTCATGAAATCCTAAAAATGTCACTATGTGACTTTCGGTAGATAACATGACATTTTACTTGTATATCGTCTTTGCCTGATACGCATTGTCCGCATAGGTCGTTAATCAATTTATATCCAATTCCAGTAGTTCATCATATATCATATTAATGTTTTCGTTCTTCGACACAGCAGTAAGTAAGGCGAGATTTACCTTCAATGGTACGATTACTGTATCTTGTGTAGACACAGTGTATGCATATTTATGTATGTATATATAAATATATATAATATACATACATACATACATATATATATATATATATATATATATATATATATATATATATATATATATATATATATATATATATATATATATATATATATATATCAAGAGTACAAATAACATATTTCATAACTTCCAATTGTGTCCTTGACACTTGGCTCACTGAACTGCCTTGATTCAAATAGATCTGTACGGACATATGCCGTCACATACAATTCAACATGGTTACATTATTATATCAAGAAGGGTTCATCATAAGTCTTCGGGATCATCTTCACAGAATTTGAGAATGTTTTAACATTGCCATTAATGAAATAATTTTCTTTGATTTATTTACTCCGCTTTGTTTCAGATAAATCAAAGAACTAATGGCAGAGTCGGTATCAATATTAATGGCTACGTATCTAGTGTCCTCAAACTGTTTGTTCCAGGTTGATGGATTTCATTGTACGTCATATTGTAGTGATGTCAATCGTTTTATTACAAAGTGTACAATCACACGACAACTAAATCAGTCTGACAGGAACAGACCTATCTACGAGGGATATCTTGACATAGAAAGATTTAATATGCGAATCACTGAAGATAATCCTAGTCGATAAATCAGTCCTGCGCTGTCAATCATTTAATGCCACCTCGTATCATTTGAAATTGATTCAAATTCAAACCTCATAGCACTTAGGGCAGATACGTGTACCGTGGTCAGGTATCCGTAAATTTAAATCATCTGTATACAGACAGCGTCCATGACCTTGATGAAATCTTGCATTTATTCAATGACGATATCTCACATGCTATCAACCACCTTCAATCCCCATGTCCGTTTAGTATGTCTTAATCAAAATTACAACCGGATGTCATAGGGGTTATCTTCTTAATAAATCAAGTCTAGACCACGACGTGATATATAGGCGCTTATCTAAAAGCATCTGTCAATCTGATGTACTAAGAATTTAATACCAATAATGCTATCTACGCTTGTTTTTAAGTTATTTGACGTTTTGTCTCAGCAAATTGCTGTCTCAGCAGACCAGACCTCATACAGCAATCAACCAAAGATAATGTCGTACGACAATGAATCACTTGAAGCTGTTGATGGCATATAAATTTGAATTGATTGACAATTTGAGGTAGTCGATGGCTGCGGAGTCAATGCTATCACTAATCAGCCTGAATGTACTGTCAGTAAATCGTACATCAGCATTTATCATTCACTGCCCATCAGTTAACTGACTTGGTTCGCACACAAATTGTCGACATCAAATAAAGTATTTGACAACGTGTACAGGTACAGAACGACACGGGTTATTCTTAAACTAAGCTCAATGGTATCGCGTTTGTAACCGAACAATTTTATCAAGCACGTACAAACGCGGGAGGGAAGGGCTTTTGCCACCATTGAGAGTAGAAAAAATTCGAAAAACCCATCCCATTGTTTTACACGTTATTTAAATCACAGACTCGCTCTTTCAAACTTCTTCTACACTGATCAAGAGAATTGCAAGTAAAGGGTTTAGACAGAAGCATTTGTAATTTCATAAAATTCATAACTTCAAAATTCAGACTTCTCTCTCTCTCTCTCTCTCTCTCTCTCTCTCTCTCTCTCTCATCGTCCGTGTCTAATACATGAGGTAAATGTATCCTTTAAGGTACGTGCACGAGTTTTATTAAGTCGTAATATATATATATATATATATATATATATATATATATATATATATATATATATATATATATATTAAATGGTAAGAAGAATTGTTACTTTGGAATTTTGACTAGATAATGACAAGATTTTGAAAACCCATCGATAGTTGGTCTCTTTACGGTTGATCGTTCTGTACGAGTGTCCAAAGGTTATTATTTACATGTACATTACTTCACACGGCCTTGCTGTCATTTGTTCGAGGTAAATGTTCGTGTCATATATCACTGAGATAGCCTTTTGCAATTTAATCATAAATTTCGAAGGCGAGAGCAAAAAGAAGTGCTTCATAATACGTTTGCATAAGATGATTGACATCTCAGTACATTAAATATAAGCTAATTGTTCGATGCATTTGGATAGCAAAGAATTCAAATTTCTTAAAGATAGTAGGATTATTTATAAAAATAAGTATTAACATCGCATTTTATAGCCGGGATGGTTTACTATCATTTTAAAGTTTCATCCACTAGATAGGAGAGGAGAGATTTCAACCACAAAGTTGACGAACTCTTGAGCAGATTCAGGAATACTTAGTCTCTCTTTGTGGGCTCTCATCCAACTGTCTCGAGTACTCTGTGTCAACATGCCAGCATAATGTACAGCCTGTCTGTCATCGATCTAGAAGACAGGCTTTTGTGATCACCTCGTGGTTAACATAAATTACATATGAAAACGTGCGCTTTGTTATTTTCTTTCAGTTAAATGAAATACAGACATATCGCACAACCGTAAATCGTTGCCCAAAGAATTTTACAGCGGATAAATAACTCTCAGTGACATTTTTATGAAAACTGTAGTTCGGGCAAGAGGTATGGAACTAGAACGGAACAGAACATGACTGAATTTTATCTATTCTAAAGAACAATGAAGACTGCAATATCGGAAAGGGTCATCTTACTCTTTTCATTCACTGTTACATAGACTTTATTATTAAATCGACATACGCAGAACAAATTCTATCTTTCACTCCATGTGCTGGTTCAGATATGTGGCCAATTAAACTAGGATGTATTTTGGCAGATAATCAAATTTTATCGTGGTTAGAATTACATGACGCCATGTCTCTTTTCGACTTGTTGTTACGATATTGACAAAATATAAAACCAGCCATTAAAGGGCCACTGGCTGCAATTTTGACGTGTTTTTCATGTTTTTGTTTTTAATGTCGACTACACTTTATTGTAGTACTCTAAAAAGCATGTTAAAACATCTATTATGTAGCTTTTCATCACAGCGTGTATACGCGTAAAATGCACTGTTTTGTTTAACACATTTCAACGCGGTTTTGTGGAGGGACCTTGATTTCAATTCTAATCCGGACCAGAATTCACTTGTCAACAATAACAATACACTTCACACATGTACAGGCTGAGTTGACAAGCTGAATGCTGTGTACATCTCAACATGCTTTGGGGAATAAAACAAAAACTGCAGTTGACAACAAAAACAAAAATTGTGAAAAAATCATAACAAATTTCGTGTCTTTTCGATTACACTATGTAATATTCTTTGCGTTTGAGATTTATACAGCATTGTTTGAAATGCAGTAAGGCGGTGGAATCCAATAACGGCCTTCACCATCAAGGTCGGAAAATATCAAGCCAACTTGACTAATACTAATAGCTCCACACATCATTAAAAAACATTTGAAATGGTTTTGATGGTGTATGGAGCTATTACTACTAGTTTAGTGGAAAATGATGATGCTGCTTTGGCGGAAAATTAGATGGACACTGATTTTTGCTTTGTCAAAGCTAAACGTAACTAATCTTCATATGGTTGAAGTAAAATGAAACAGTTTTGAACGACATGGATAATTTGTGAGACCTGAAATGGCTGTTCAAGGTCGTCTGTAGCTTAACGCGATGGCTGAACCATGTTCTGTTTGATTGATAACATGATTGATTGATTGATTGATTGATCGATTGATCGATTGATCAGAGTATAGTCTCCTCTTGTCATCGACTGGACAGTTACAATTTTTATCAGGGAGTCATAAAACACAAGCGACCGTCTAACTGTTAACTGCCCTCTTCATAAATAGGTCAACAAACTCTGGCCCCCGGTATTGTTTGGCTGGATTGGTCGCAGCACTATGGCCATTTTATTCTAAATACGTGCAATGAATCTCCGCCCCTACATGCTACTTGCACGTCTTTTTATTTCTCCAGAACGTTTTCGTCGACACGAAGAATGATGCTCAGCTTCAGCTAAGAAAACGGTAGGCGGCAGAAAGGGTAAAGGATTTACAATGGCGCGTTTTCTGTTCCGCAAGTAGTTATCTTGACTATATCGAAACCCTATGGACCGAATTGTATTTCACAAGAAGTACTCACAAATAAGTCAAAGTGAGAAATAATAATTTTCCTGTCTTTTGTTATGACTGTCATGATGATGCATTGAACTTATCGTTCGTCTGCTGGTCCACCTGCCTGTCTCTCTGCTTGATCTTGTCACAGCTTTGCAGCAATATTTTTCTGTTGGTCTGAGTGAACCATTTTCTGCCCGTCGTTATGTATTTATAAGTCTCTACATATTTGGATACATTTTATCCGGCTGTCGCTGGCTTTGACCACTTGGAGCAGCGTGTAAAGTGTAGGAGTTCTGGTGTGAATTCATTATCAATAATGCAAAAGCTCCGCGAATTGCCAACTCATATAAAGAATCGTCATGATTGGAATGTCCATATTGTTTTGCGCGTCAGGTTTTACACCAGCCATAAGCCACAAGTGACGGCCGCTTTACCTTGCCGTTTTCCTGACGAGTGCAAGACTTGCTCCAAGCCTGTGGGCATATAAGTATCAAAACATATGAAGGACCAAACATGAGCAGACCGTCGCGCTCATGATAGGCTGTTGCGTATAGATCGTGGGATGAACGCCTTGGCCCGCGGCCAGTAACTCAACTGCCGAGAAAAGCCAGGCGACTTGGGGCCAGTCTAGACGAATACGCCAGTTTACAAAAGACGGCATATACTAATGACGCCTGACAAATGTAAAGAATATTAAAAGAGACCTGCATGTGGAATAGGACTTCCTTATATATGCACTGCTTGTGGTAACATCTTCTTATTACTGTATGGTTATGGTTGACTTTGAGTAATTTGGATGGATAATTGTCGAGTTTCTTGTCGTAAGATGATAATGCGCCAAAATGGGTACGCACTCGGTGTTGCGCCCGCTAGTGTCGACTACGACAGTATCTTTATACCCTTACCCCCGACACCACTTTCAAGGCAACAAAACTGGTTCGACCCTTGATAGGCGTTCAAATCAAATTTCCCGGATTTTGATGATCAACGATTGCTCAGTATCAAAATTACTTTAATGAGTTAAATATGGTGGACGATGATAATGTTACATATGTCACCTCTTTCTTACTTATGAGCAAAACAAAACAAGTGAATTTACTTTGCCCACAACCGCTTACAACCATCGGCTCATTCACTGACTACAATCATTCCTTTGAACGCAAACATGCCAGCACAAAAAACACTGCAACTTTATTTTTAAGCTTGGTTTTCAAAAAGATTTAATTATTTTAAAAAATAATCTTCATTACATAATCATCCATAAAAAAACCGTTTCTGTAACATTTGCTCAAGTCAAATCTGTAAGATTTAAATGTATTTTCCGTTCCG
>LD342752.1:60165-71167 GCA_001465055.1 Ptychodera flava
TGAGGTTTCCTATTATCTAAACGCTGTGCTGTAATGGGGAGGGGCGCTGTTTTAGCACGGATATTACAGTAACTCTTTTACTACCGTCAGCGTGAACTCTTGTCCAATCAGAACGACGCATTGACTATGAAGCTGGTTTGAAAGTACGTTTCCTAAACTGTAGTCTTTGTAAAATAGCACGCATGTTTCAAGGAGCTCAGGCTGAATATAGCAACTTCAAAATTAAGGCAAAGCTTACAAAACAATGTCGAAACTACTGTAACGTGTGGCTTTCATGCGTAATAGGCAAAATTCAGAGCGAGAGACAGTGAGCATACGAACATTTGAAAATACGTCCTAGCAATATAATGATTTAGCAACGCGCGATGTACGGTAGGAAAATTTTCATTCAGGACGCCCTCATGAGTTCAGCAGAAGGCAACTTGCAGGATGTATCATGTCCGTCACAGTCACCGTTGTATTTGCCAATACTTCCGCTCTCATTCCCATAATATCTCATTCTGAGGCAATGTACTGCCACACCAGCCAATAAAAACTCAAAGAATCGCGCAACGGTTGTCAGATAGGAACAGCGGGGTTGTAAGATAAAAATGTAAAGACAGTCATGCTTTTTTATCTCGGATGTATTATTTCAAAGCTTTTAATTTGTCACCTATCAAGGAGAAACAGCTGTCAACATTTGAATTTCTAAATAGTTTGTATTCAGGAAGCTTAATGGACATGCGTACATTATTTTCGCGCTTCAGTATTTGACGTGTTTAGGGAACAAACTTGTGCATTCCTCTTGTGTCGTCAGTTCACCATAAGCTGATTGCGCAATAGCAGAGACTGGGCGGACGCCGTGGCGCCAAAGTTTCGGAACTGTCTTAATACATTTCCTTACCCATTTTTCCATAAATTAGCAGAACGTTTTGGTTGACCTTGAAATAGGACCAACACAAGTAACCAATAAGCAGCAACCTGAGGAGTTAAAAAACACCTAATAACTTTGAGTTTTCGAGAGATGTACGAAAAAATCGGCAGCATAGCACTGTCGTTCTTTATTCTATAAGTTGTCTACATGATCATGGAATTTACACATGAAAAGGTATTTATGACCGGATATGTACAAGCAGTTTTCGTGTTGCTGGCTGATCAGCAAATGGGTGACAGTATTTTGCTAACCTTTTGCGATTTTTATCGCCACTGTGTGAAAAATTCAAACTATTTGATGTGTAGTTGTCTGTCAGACCCTGCCATTATTTGCTCTGAATATATTAGATTCTCAACTATAAACTTCGTTGATCGTCTGTTCAATGATATGCAATTGCAAGCTTCATGCATCAACACGAACACCAAACATCCCGGACGATTTGTCTATAATTGCAGTTTGACTTTGGCGTACAGTCACGATGCGTATGAACTCCAAGAAAGTGTAATACAGTTATTGTAGCATTAAGATTGAAGAGTGGCACAATCGGTCGAGTACTGTGGTACTCAAGGGTCAGAGATAGAGGAGCACCTGTACATGACTGCATGTCAAAGTCTACGTAACACAGCTGAAAATTGGCTGACTCTCTGACAAGGATTGATGCTCGGGTAGCTAAAACTGTTTATGTTCCATAATTTCTGTTCTGCTGCAAATTGCAGAGTCTCGTTCTGCTCCCCCAACACACATCGAAATAGTCAATCTGTTACCTACCAACACTGTCAGGCTATATATACTGTCCAACCCTATACGACTGAATTATAATCCAGATTAGGTAACTTGTTTGTCAATAATAAAATTGCGCATAGTATACACAATATATTGCGTGTACAAGGCCACATTAGGATATTGATTCAGGTCGCCCTAATCAGCCCTATTAATGTGCTGAAAAGGCGACAAATAAACTGTCTGTACGGTTACAGGCAGGTTGTAAACCTCCAGTAAGTGTAATTGGTCCAGAAACGTTGAAGTCACGTGACAACTCACCCGTCGACCATCGTCGGTGCCGAAAGTAGAAACGTGTTTCCCCGTCGCTGAAAACAGTCTGCTATGACAACTTGATTGTTGCCGTTGCCATGGGAACCCGATTCGTTGTATGATCTTTGTCCGATGGTCAGTGTCGTGCGCTTGCCAACCCATGTGCCCTGAATTTCTCCCGGGAAGTCACATGACGAATCTGAGAGAGAGAGAGAGAGAGAGAGAGAGAGAGAGAGAGAGAGAGAGAGAGAGAGAGAGAGAGTTAAAATTATGATGTAAATTTTTTACTCATTTACGTACCATATGAATGACGGATGGTGTAACGACAAAAAGTCAAAGAGCACCAGACTTAACAAATTTAGAAAATCTATTTTCGGAAGTGATTTGCATCTGAAATGGGGAAAACCAAGGATTTTGAAATGACATGGGGCACGAAGCTGTCTCTGACACAAATAACGGGTCAGTAGCTGTAACATTTGAAGGATTTTTCAGTTTGTGTTTTTAATGTCGACTGCGGCTTCTTTTTCTACTCCTCAAAGCATGCACAGAATTCATATTGTCAATTCAGCCTGTGTATGAGTAGACAGCATTTTTTTATTTTTGACAAGTGAATTCTGGTCCGGACTAGAATTCATATGTAAATAAGTGCATTCTGCACGTACATATAATGTGTTGGCAAGCTAAATTGTAGATATGGAACTGTATGTTGCCAACACAGTTTTTTTCAAAGCAATATTTCTCATCAAAGATGACGAGAAAATCCCCTTATACTATATATTTTTAGAAAGCAGAGACTCTAAAGTTTAGTATGGTAGCAGTAGTTTACTCGAACGATGAAGTGGGTGTATATTTGGGGTAAAAAACCTCAATTTTGGTATTAATGATAAAAATTAATCTAAGTCAAAAATTTGAAAGTATTTTCTGAAATGTAATATTTCACTTAAAAGAAGAGTATATGTAGAAAAAAAGAATAATTTATTTGGCATTATCTATCCTCATTCTAAAATGGCAAGGGTTGAAAGACTGACACTAAAAAAGTGATTAAAATCATGATAAGCAAATGCCTCTTTTTCAAAATGCAAGAATTTTATAGCCAAACAAAATGGTCGTTTTGTTATGTAGTATTTAAAGAACATAATGTAAAAATTACAGAAAGTTTGACCCTGCAAGAGTGGAGTTAAATTCTTTGGAATTTTTGAAATTGGGAAGAAAAAGAAGCCAGGAAATCCGGTGATTTGCATACATTTGCATAAATTAACGCTTCTGAATCACGCAATTTACAGCTGCTTGACAAACTAAAGAGTGAACCAAGCCAATATTTTAATCTCGGGTCAACTAATTAATTGAAATTGAATGAGTATTTGCGAAAAAGTGATTTTTGAACAAAATACGATGTGTTGGGTGCAGCGCCCCCTTAACACGCTTATAACAACAACTTTCAATTGACATTTAAAAAACGAAACTAGTGAAGAAATCATCAAACGTTACAGCTACTGGCCCTTTAAGATTCCTTTTGGCATGCAATGGACTTTGTCTCGATTTGTCGATATTCCGCGACTGCGCATGTGTGATATTAGCACCCTGGAAATCACAACGCAAAGCTCAGTGAGGATATAACCTGCAACTTCTCTGTTGCAAGTACCCTGGATGTGGCTTACTGTCTCAGTGACATAAATGCTATAGCATAGTTTCTCATCGGCCCATAAAAATTACAGCTGATTGGAGATACAAAAATACCACTTTTTACGACGGATTTGATAGTTTCTGTTCAGACTTTCTTCGTTCAACCATTTTTTATTACAAGACCGAAAAAGCTATAAAAAGTTGATCATTAGAAAGGCGAGGACAATATACTGAATCACCATGACTGTGTCGGCAGCTTTCGGGAGATTTTATTGACCTCGGAACCTGCATGACTGCCGATCCACTGTCTGTAGAAGCAAGCCATAGCTTTAAACGTGTAGCGAAGGCCAAGAAAATAAGATTGTTTCTCATCCTAGATATATTGTAAAAATGATGCGGGTTTTTTCTCGCATTTTTTTATTCTTCAACCAACAAGAACGCGCAAAACATGAAACAACATAGGAATGCACGCAGAGATAAATGCAAAGCAGTGTTGCTTTAGTTTTTTTTGTATCGCAACAGTTTTGCGATTTGACTTTTAGTGCAGCAATGCGGTTTTGACAGCTTAATAATATAACAGTGACATATGTGTACAGTACTAATGGAATGTTAGTGTCAGTTATTTTTTGTATGCAGTTCTGTTTTATACAGCATTGTGTTTTGCACTATCGTCGCGTAAGTTTTGCGGGTTTTTTATCTATTGCCTCATGAGCAGAAAAAAAGGTTGACGCGGTTGGTCTGAATTGACGCGCGACAGGATGAAAAACAAACTTTCTATTTTTCTTGGCTTAACGTAAAACGCATGGGCAAATGATATTTCTTGCTCTGATTAAGACAGAAAAATTAGGAATAAATTTGCATCATGTGCGAGGCGAAATCATTAAAGTACCACTATCATTGAAGAATTGGGGGACCGTGATATTAATAAGAATAGGGGTACGTTTTTCCAGCAATATTGGCGGAATATAGAGGGATGTGTTGCACATTATCAAGTAAGGTGTGATCAATGGAAACGAGCGGCTTTGGTAGAATGATGCATATTTGATAGGGGCGCCAAAAGCAGGCTCCATGGTGGGTACCCGGACGGAAATCTGACACGACTCTCAATCATATTCTGCATTTTTAAATTTTCTTGCAGGCGGAGATCAGAAAAGTTATATCTTGAGACCGGTTTTGCACTTTGATAAAAAATCAACATGTAAAAAGATATACCGAGCGTGCAAATTCGTGATAAAGACAACACCGAGAAGCACAGCCCACTGTATAATTTATATAGCCGCTTATTTATTTTTGAACGGCCCGGGAATAGTGTTCCGAACAGTGAGATGAAGGGACACCGCGCGCTGAAGAGAATATGCATTATTTATGAGTACGAGTATTTATTATTTAAATATACCTGAGCGGGAACTCGCAGACAAAATGTCGTCTGCAACTTGCCGACACGAAAGGGGATGAGAAATTCTAGTAATCAGTACGCTACGAATAAAATGGAGAAGATTTAGTCAGCAAATAGAACAAAATAAATACAATTTAACTGAAAATTCCCGAGAAGCGCACGAAATATTTTGTAGTTTGCGTTCAGCTAATTAGTACGGCCATGATGATTGATCAGAAAATGAATCGAATTCACATTCCCAGCGGAGTTGATTTGGGGGACATACTGACCATTTTGACTGGAAATTTGACAGTTTGTTAATTTAGCAACGTCAGTGTGGTAGTCCCCCAGGATGCATAATGGGAGGAGAGAAAAAAAAATCGCGAAGGTGACGATATAACATGTTTGTCCACTTTCCCGAGATACATAGATTCAGGAAAAACGATTCGTCAAAGCGTAGCGTTGAAGTGTAACATCTTCTGTAAACCTTTGCAGAAATCAGAAAAATGTGAACATTTGCTCTGTTTTCCAGTTACTTATCGCCGGCCTGGTTCGCCTGATTTTCTGTGACCCAGCTTTAGAGTCAGGTAAAAACGCATCGTGCCGATGACACTAACAAGCATACACTTTGAATCTCACAACATTACATCATGCCCATTATTCTAAGTGATTATCACACTGTAATTTCAGCGGATCATATGATATTTGACGCTATAAAAAAAACGCGGGCTCGACGGCGGATGGATATTCTCATGGCGAAAGGATAACTTGCTACAAATATCGCCTGTGTTAAACTTGCCAACAAGGACAGGTTCTTTGTTCCAAATAACGACTCGGAGAAGTAAAGGTGTTCATCATCATGCTCTGGCGGGAAAACGTTGAATATTACTCGAATCGCCCATATAGAACTCAGATACAATACAATGAATTCAGCAAATTAACATAGTAAATTACTCATCGTTGGGAGGGGGGTCCAATAGACAGGCAGTGCGTGTGCTGTAGACGATCTTTTGACGCAAGACCATGTGTCATATAAGTGGACGTGAACTCGGTGTAGATCGCGTGGTATTATGTCTACACGTTCATAATCAATCATACTTGATACTTAATCACCCAGTTTGACAAATTTGAGTCACTGCTCATGTTACTGAGCATATGAATACTATGATTTAATATGTACAGTGCTTATCATAAGCTTGATATCATACAGTATATGGAGCTCTTATGAATTAATGACGAAACGAGCCCTTCCTGAAAATATCACCGAATACACTGAATATTCTATCAAGAACAATCATACTGTGATGTTTTTGAGGGATGAGAATTTGAACTTCACGAATGCGCTTCAACTACACAGCTTGCAGGATGTGGCACAGGGATAGGACAGGCGTGTGCGTGAAATGAATGGCCTTATTGAGTAAAGCGCCAAATTTGACAACTATTCAGTGTGCTCAGTAAAGGGCCGATATTCTGCCTTGAGAGAGGTACATATATGAGTCAAACTAGAGGAGTCTGGAAAATGGAAACATTGCTAGTGTTCTTCTGTGTCCAGACTCCGGTGACGACTCTTTTCTGGCATTCGTAGTGATTGCAAGCTAAGCACATAAGCTGGTTTACCAATTAACTAGTCTTTTCCCCCTGTTTCGGCTGACTGAATTCTACCTTATTACTCTCCAAATTGTAGCTCAAAGGGAGAGAGTGGTCCTGAATGCCTAACATAGTAACTATCTGCCTTGATTTTCTTGAAGAGGGATCAACGAGATTTTGGGCGGGAAATGACTAACATGCGTGACAGAAACTGAACACTGAATAAATTGGAAAATGTCAATATTTTCCGTGTCGCGTCATCCTACGATCATTCTAGCGACAGTGAGGGACACTCGAGCTAATTGAAACACCTGAACCCAAACGATCGGATACATTGCCAGTTTCCGTGGCAACGAGACGAGGTCGAATATCCGTTGGGTAACGCGTGCTTACCGACAAGACGATACGATTTCACTCATGGGTCGCCGTAGCTCAGGTGTAATTTTCAGTAAGACGCCCTATGAATTTTTATACGATTTGAAAGTCATGTCGTCGAATCCGGCAAGGAACGATATTCATGACGTAAGTTGCCTCACTGATCCCTTTCCACAATGTTGCGAGATGATTCTGGCGCACTTCTGTAAAACAAAATATCAAGGTTTTCACACTTTGAGCGCTGTAATTTTTCCCGTCAAAATTTTAGTGCAATTTTTGATAAGTTTGGACCAAATGGACACCGCATTTCATTGGCTAGTTTTTTTTTCTCAAAATTTTGGCAAAAATCTTGGAAAATTGGCTGGGGTTTATTTTGTAAAGGGGACATAAATAGGCTCTGGCGCTCAAAGGGTTAACTGTTTGGACTAACTGGAGTACCTTTTTATAGTTGCTAACGTACCGTAACCATCGGATGAAATGAGCTTTACCCTTAAGAATTCTCGACTTCGAATTTATTCAATTTCTTTGTCTACCACTTACGTCGGTTACGAACACAATTTCCTGTCGAAAAGATCTTGCTAAATTTGCCTGATTTTATGTTTTGTTTATTCAATATCATTTCAAGTAAAATTTTATCTACACTTTTTCCTTTCTTCTTTACAATCTAGTTTTTTCTCTCTTGATTAACATTTGAATTTTGATCAATATGATGCTCTTATTCTTACAAGGAATGCATTCACATATAGATCACCTGTTCCATATTGCAATGCATCAACAATGCATAAAATCACAAACGTGTATTCGGGCACGAAAATTTGCAAACTACGTCCGTAGACTTACAATTTGAAACAATAACTTTGTGTCAGACAATGCTCTGCTTCAATATGGCAGGAGGACAAATAGGGACACTTGCGCACAAACGCGCAGAAATTTAAAAAAAATGCTTGGGTTTTGGTACTTCAGATCTGTCTACTTGTAGAGACCAAATTACGTCATTGATTGATGAATGGGCAAGTGACGTCATTGAATTACCGAAACCAGTCGTTTTGACTTATTTTTTGTTGACGTTGTGTCGGAACAAATGATAAAATCGAGTGACTTTGAAATGAGAAACTAACATAATAACTCAAATTTCCAAACATATCAGAGTGACAGGTAACATTCATCAGAAACCTGACACAAAATTTCCGATTCGATACACGGAAAAGATGGCGCATTTACGACAGAAGTTTACCTGCTACATTATCGTAAGCAATGGCCTTTAGTGTAGACAACTCTGAAATTAACAGCGGTTGAACCCTATGCAGACGTAAAAACGTTTGTCACAGCGAAATTATTTTTTCAATGGCATGTCAACGTAAAGATGATTGTGTAATTATCTCAGAAAAACGCAGAAAAGTAGATTTTAAAATCTTCGTTTCACGTTAATGCGCTGCCATGTAGTAAATACACCGTGCACTATCGAAGTGTATACTTGCATGGAAAGCGATTTGGTCATGTCCCCGTGATGGACAGCAGACATGAGGTAATTGTGTGAGTTCACTTTATTGTCGTCAATTTAACCTCGTCGATTAGGGGAACTAATCGGTGTTCAATGGCTGAGATCAGTGTCAATTTCACACTATTAACCTTGATGTTAACATCGCTGTCTTCTGTATGAATGGCACGGCACGATGCAGTCTATGGAATCAAAATGCACATTTCTCATTACATCAATTCCATATCGGCATTAATTTCATTCTGATGTATTTACCTTAATAGGCGAGTAGTGCGGTTCCCGCCTTTTTACGGACATTACATGGTTTTCGTGGTGGCTTGCCATCTCTAAGGATCGTTGCTATGGTTACGGGGCATTATCTAAGGCTATTTCCACTGTTGTCAATAGCGTATGAGCGGAGCGATGGGGAGATGTTCCATGCCATTATAGCGGCTATCGTTTCACAATCGCGTCAAATGCAAAAACTTACGTGACTCGAAACAGAAGTACACTGATCAGACACTGCAAACACAGCCTCGCAATGAATTTATTTCCATACTTGTTACCCTTCAGCAACATTTAAGAGACGAGACAACATTTAATGACAAAAATCAACAATCAACAAAATCGTAATATATATATATATATATATATATATATATATATATATATATATATATATATATATATATAGGCTATACACATATGTATGGGCTTCACGTCTAAAATATAAGTTCAAAATAAGAGCCAAAACAAAATGAGAATTAACTTGAATATCATCAAGCCGCCTTGTCTTGTGAACATTACGATGTTGCATCGCGTTTTCGGGATACATCGCATATTGATTCTTAACTGTAAACTCATCACGTTCTCGTCGAGTTTGATGAGTGGATGGCGCGATCGGTGAATCATGCAGTAAGCGTGGCCATGTATCTACAAACACGAGTCGATCATCAATGAATCAGCACGTCGACCAAAGAGACGGCGCGACTGTCGGTCGATGCGTCAAAAATACACCATACAAGAACAGCAGATGGCGAAATACGGTGTCGAGATTAGCAACGTGTGTCGAAGAAAGTAGTGCCCAGCAGGCTCAGTGTCGAAGATATGTCATGTCCTGCATGTCACAACCCATACTTCCCATTTGTATATGCGTGCCCAAGCTGCTAAATACAGAGATTCAACTTAATTTATTGAAGTAAAGAAGATTAATATTGAAGACTTTACACTGCGTACCCTTGTCAACTGAACAACTTGCTTTGAATGTTTTCAAAGATTGCTTGCGATAACTCTGGTCGATGTAGCGATTTCACATTCGTTTAGAAACATGCTGTCTGATGTAACGGTATTATGATCGCAATAACATTGTCAGTCGAGATCGCTTCGACCTTCCCTTTTGATAGAAATTCAGTGATAGTAAATTTAATTTTCTCTGACATGTTTAGCGCCATGGCCGGTATAATGTCTCGCGTTAGTGAATCAAATTATCGGATCATGAGTCGTAGAAGGAATTACAACGAACTTGAGGGACTGTGCACTGAAGATAAAGTGTCTGCCTTCCCAAGACTGGGCTTCATGAATATTTCTTGATACGGGCTAGTGTATGATTAATTGGCCCAAACTAACTAAGTAACTAACTAACTAACTAACTAACTAACTAACTAACTAACTAACTAACTATATATATATATATATATATATATATATAACGAACAATACCTGCGTATCTTGACCTGTAACACGACAAGGAGCACAAGTCAAGACGTAAACTTAGTCTGTGTGAAGTTTATAATAACTAGCACGAACACTAGTTTGTGATGAGAGACACAGTTTGAAACGAACGATCGGAAGTGCAAATAGTTACTGTATTATGACAAGGTACAGATTAGGATATGAGATTTTGTTTTGAAATAGTGATTGGTACATCAGAAGCCAAGGATAACTATTTTTAAGAGTTTAAATTTGACACACTTTTAGTCTTGCAGTGTTGATCAGGAACAATAAACTACGGTAAGGGTAAGGTTGCACCGACAGTTTGGCATTAGCAAATCTTTCTGGAAAACTTTGAAAGCTGAAGATTGTTTCTGCATTTGTCGAAATGTCTTTTCTGTATCATCATCATATTACCATCACCATCTCCCTTATCAAGTGTTTGGTGTGTCACATATTATCTTTTCATAGCACCATTTGAAATGAATAATCTGTTTGTTGATATTCACAGCAGAATCAAACCGTTGTAGTCTCAGTGAAATTTGTTTAGACATTAGAATAAATCTTATCTTAATCTAATCTGGATGCTCTTGCCTTTCGCCTCTACGAACTTTTCCAAACGGTGCAATGACGTAATGCGATTACAGGTAGCGTACGTTGCGGGATGAACTAATTTCCTTGATTTCCCCAGGTCTTGTTGTGTGTGTTCTGCCGGCCAGTGAAGCTGAATAATTAAAAATAGTGCGAACATCCGTGTGACTGCCTGACCAGGCTAATGCGCTTGCCTTGACGGAGTATACGTAACAATGCATGGCGTAACAGCCGAACTCGAGCTATATCTTGGTATGCCCGCAGAAATATTGAATTATGTCTCGCCGTCAACGCCCATTCGTCGTGTCGATGTACTGCT
>LD342752.1:72500-90188 GCA_001465055.1 Ptychodera flava
ATTAAACACTCCCAGGGGATAAAATCATCGAAGCATATGACGCTGATGACGTGACAGTCAGTCAAAAATAAGTGCTTAGAGTTCTACAGCTGCAGACGTCTGCTCTTATCCGTCCAAACGCATCAGCTTGGTCACGTGAAGTGTTTGTGTGCTCAAATTTAACGCAATGAGGTAATTTTTCCTGCTTATGCCGGAAGTTCCACCCTTTCTCGTATATACATATTTATCTGACCTATTTCTGTTCCAACAGATACCTCTTCATTTAAGTTTTGTACCATCCAGATCTTTAAGATATAAAAAATGAGCGCATAGGAAGTGAAAGTCTTAGGACAAAAGCTGTGCGTGGAAGGACCACAATAAATATATATGTATATCCCAGTTCGCACAGCTAGGCGCCTCTATACGTCACGTTGCTCCAGCGGAAACCTTTCAGCGAGGATCCTATACATTTCCTGAAAGTTGGCATCATCTGATCATGGCTATGGCGGGAAGGGGAGGAGGTTGATATCACTGTTTTAGGCCATGTTCCATGTAATTAAGCTAGAGGATTCGTTATCAGTGGAGACAAGCCCATTCAGGCGGCTTGAACAAATTCTAAGCTTATGATGTCAGAACGAGCAACACATATCTGAGAAATATATTTGTCATTTTTTTCATCCTACACATGTTGTGATTATCCATGAGAATATTGTTATGAAATGCAAGCACATATTTTCCTTCGGTTATGTTGAAAAAAACACAAAGTAAACAATTGAATGTTGCTATTAACTTTTCATGATACGTTCATTATTTTTGTTTTATAAAACAAAACGGATTCTTCGTCTGCTCGCTAGAGGACATTGTCCACTCACTGCACTGTCAAAAAAATTGAATAGTATTGTTGGTAATTGGATTCTACTCCTTGCTATAATTCACTTTCCAATAATAACATTAGATATCATTACGCATAGATTTTGTAATGGAAAAAAGAAACTGTATTTTATATATAGGAAAGAAAAACAAAGAAACAATGAAACAGACATCAAAAGTTACGGCTAGCACACAAATTTGACACGGCATGCTTCGTAGTACAAATTTACATATTTATGTAAATATATGTAAATATTATCCGGAATAATTTTATAATGGAGGATCAATCACCAATGTTGTTGAGATCTTGGAGACAGAGCTGAGGCTGGAAAAAATCATTTCAGGTTCAGATACACATGTAAATATCATTAGTTTTTTATGTCAG
The DNA here is from genome assembly GCA_001465055.1 of Ptychodera flava. NCBI lineage: Eukaryota > Metazoa > Hemichordata > Enteropneusta > Ptychoderidae > Ptychodera > Ptychodera flava. The sequence goes on from LD342752.1 coordinate 73,735, forward strand.
TTTTCTCTGTATTTCTTGTCTATTTCTCAGTGATTTGAGATAGAGTGATGCCTTGGGCACCGTGACAAATCTTTGGCCACTAAAATTTTCACAATTTTTTTCTGAGCTACCACATGCGTTGGCGCCTTTTGAATTTCTTTGAGTGAATAAAGATTTTACTTTCTATTTGTTTGAAAAAAATACTAAAATATATTTTTAAGAAGTAAAATTAAATTTATTTTTTCCCCATATATAATTAACACAACCTGAGGATTGCTGCAATTTCATATATCATTAAATCTAATTATATTTGTTTCCATAGTATCAAATGTGCGCTGTGGCCTATTATTTTATCTGTAGAGATTTGGAAACGAAGAGAATGGGTCTCATTGGGTAAAAGTTTTTAAACGTCTAAATTTTTTTTACAAGAGCCCTGCAAAGGCAGCGCAACGGCATTTCCCAGACAACAAATGGAATTTGATAATTAAGCTCTAAACTATTGTGTAATCACGATGACCTGTGGCATATTGAAACCAGACAACTTGACTTTTTAGATACCAATCGATAAAAGTGTAGGAAAAGCAAAAGAAAGAGAGCCAAAATTTCTCGGGTTCATTACAGCGATGCACTGCCACTATAAAATGCAAATACACGCCATTGTTGGCGAATTTTACGAGGGTATAAAATGAATAGTTCTTTCTGAGACTGCTCTTGACTGAATAAAACCGCATAATGATGATCGTCTTAATCTACTGAACAGGCGAAACCTACATCAGGATAGAATTATTCATAAGTTTTCACATAAGCGTGAAACACGGCCAGCTTGCGAAGGAAGGGTGTTATGCAAAGCTTTGGGGCTCTAGATACGTGGAATCTAGTCTAATCACACTAGGCGGGAAAGCGTCTGCGATGACAAGCGCCCAAGGACGCTAAATATAGACGAATACGCATAATCGCAATTTGATGGGAGTCTCACGTATGAACGTCATTATATAACTTTCGGTAACAACTAACATCTAACAAGCTGGTTACGCAGGCCTTCGCAGGCTCGTTTGGCGTTTTTAAATGAAAGGCGATAGATTAAATTTAGTTCAGTATTCAAATAAGATGCTCAGTAGTGACATGCTTTTACTCTCTTGATATTAGCAAATCTGGTTTTAGTTTGTACGTTATTTCATATAAACAGAAAAATCACAATTGGACATAAGCCGGAACTATGTATTGAGCATGCGCACAAAGGCATTGTGGCTTTAGAACGTCTCACACATCCATGGACATTTATTTAATAGCATTTCTTTTTAATGAGGCAAGGGGTAGGGTGGGGCAATAGTTAGAACTTTCCGATGTTCTTATTCACAGTCGACCTTGATTTGCGTGACAAATGCCAAAAGCCTTACAAATCACTCCGGGGGNNGGGAGATCTAGAGAGCAAGTTCTCAGCCCATCCTCGTTCGCGATGTCAAGTGCAAGTAGTACAGAAGGAATAATTTCCAATGGACCGTCCCAGATTGGCTTTTCTGTCATAGCCCTGCACCTTGCAAGCAGACGAACAAGGCACCTCGTGCATACTGTGCCGTTGCCTTGGAAACGCCGTTGTTCACACTAAGTTTTTTGAAGGCTCTTATCAGGATCTTGTTCGAATATACAATTGTATTGGGATAATTTCATTTGTTTGCTCAATTTAAAACGCAACTGTCCTAGATCTATATGTCCTAGATCTATATATAAAAAATGCAACATGTTTACAAAGAAATTCTAGTCCGGACCACAATTTACTTGTCAACAAATCAGTGCAGTCTACATATGAATAGGCGGAGCTTAGAAGCTCAACACTGTGTATTTCAACATGATTTTGGGAGTAGAACAAGAAACTATAGTTCATTAAAACTGAAAAATGTCACAGCTAAAAGCCGTTTAGTTAAGGTGTTCTTTGAGTCTGGCTATACCATGTGCATGATTTCTGTATCAGGCGTAGTCAGTGATCGCTTTTTGCCATAAGAACTAACCTGTATGAGACTCAGAGGAAACTAATATTTCTTGCACTTTAGAAGTCGTCCAAAACACTAGGCGATGGAATTATATGATTCTATCTCTAAAAGCGACATAGGTATGGCGGCAATGGATATCTGCATAGGCATAGGATATGATAGTTATCGGGTGAAGACTTTGAAACGACCGAGGTATGACAAAATAGCCAAAGGCGCGAGTCTTATTTACAGATTCGAGTAGTAGATACGAAGATGGCGCGTTCTAGTTTTGAAATTTCAAACATAACCTTATGTGTCCTGAGAGGTTCGATTACCGACGGTGACGTATTTGTGAGTTCTGACGCTGAGGCGCGTACGAAGCTGCCAACTCGAAGTCCCCTAGCCGATTAAGAACCGTATAGAAAGCCAACTGAAATCAAGACTTAACGGAAATAAGGACGACGTTTTTAAAGTCAAAGGCAGACTTGTCGTCTGCCGCTCGCCTATTGTGAATTTTAGAAGCACATATCGTCGGTGCCGATCGGGCGACTTTTAGGTCGTTTCCATGGCATCGTGTGCAGTGAGTGATTTATGATAGGTATATAATAAGATAGATGATACGTCATTCTGCCGCTGTTTGACAATTAAACTCGTACCGCCGCGGGCACGCCGCATCGTTATGACTATACTGTTCTCGATATCACGTCTTGTACGAGGTTGCTCCGCCAGTCCCCGATCTCACTCCCTGGTGTCTTGCGCGTTGTTGTTTCCCCTGATTTTCTATTCTAAGCTTGTCACTGAGTTTTTCCCAGCACGCTTGAGTGGACAGATATATGAGCTGCTCGCATCATGAAGCGAAGCCATGAGCATCAAGCTCAGCCGGTAAACTCACTGCATAATATACGACTTGTTGTTTCTCTGAGCAAAAGTAACACGCCGGTTAAAAAACACCCCGCGAGGGCGTGGCTTTCCGGAGACACCGTTCGCTCGATTGTCTGCTATTGTACACTTGATAGCCGTTTCACCGAGTCTTAATACCCGTTCTCTACAAATCTGCATCGATTTTCTCCCCTTCTCATTCCCAGCGCGTCTGAGTTGATCAAGAACGCTGGAGCCAACGAGAATTACGGTTTTACGTCGACGGCGACGCTCTCGTGGCCCCTGAGAATAGCAGGTCTGCCTATTCAAGTTCGTCTGTCTGCATTTGGTTCGTGAGTAACGTATACGTGTATTAATCAAACGCAAAATGGTACTATGATTATTTTCTGGCAGGGACATTAATCCTCATTCGTCAAAGGTATGACTGTGACGCGGACAGATGCCGATTTATTCGTTCTATACTCATTAAACATTAATTTATAGGTCATTAATTTTCCAAAACCTACCAACAGTGACTGATCAGTATTTTTTGATAATTCAAATTTCACCCGGCGTCCTTTACTACGATCGCTAAATTTCAATCAGACATTTTATCTGGAAGTTCTAATTTACATGCCGCGTTTTTAATTATAGCAAAAAATGTCCGGGTTGGTGCACGGGTAACGTTTGCATATCTGGCCTGTTCTGAATAAATGCATCGACACTCAACCCTAAATAATAATGATCATTTGAAAATTAGCTCGGTAAAAGGAAACTTGTCCTTAGGAGAGTGAAGAAGAGACTCGTCAATGGAATTTTTTCATCGTAAAAATGAGTATTTTTGTACGATTCCGTATAAAACAACCGTGAATGTTCAATGTCACACCTTAGTACAGGAGCAGTGAGAGATACGGTGAAAATGATACCCCACTCCCGGTCATGGAGAAGTTGAATGCAACGCAAAGGGCAAAGAACATGGAGACTGCCGAGGGGAGAAGCGGGCAAAAGTTGAACTTTCAGGTAACGGCTGAATACTAGTGCCCGAATATGCACACGGCCAACAAAGACGTGCAGAAGTATATGAATAAACGTGACTTCTTCAGTTTTAAACGCTCGACTCGGTTGTGGTGAGACTAGAAGGACACGGGTCATTTTTTCAATTCGGGGACGCAAGTAGAAACGACACCATTCGTCATGAAAAGTACACAGTTGTTGCACCGATATCTTCTTGGCCATGCTTACGTTCAAACGCTCAAGGGAAATTAATCTTTGCCAATGTACGTGATGAGGTTTATGAATTAGTAAGTTCTATTTAAAAAAAATCGCCGGACTGGCCCCCTGGATATGATGATATTCATAAACACCACAGGCAAGCTCAGAGCCGATTACTCGCAGTATACGTTACCGCGTGCCCGTCGTTAATATTATTTGTACCCCGCCCAGTCAAGCCGCTCGGAAGTCGTTCATGTAAACAGAAAACGCAGAATATCTTCCCCAGAAACAAACTGTGTAAAATTTACATCGCAGTGGTCGTTTAAAAAAGCGCCGCATTGCCATGTTTGGTAAACTTCTACATCGTAAAAACTTGTAGAAGATTGTATTTTTCAAGTGATAATACAAAACAGGAATTCTATTTTGTACATTATTTAAGGCCGGATTAATAGTCATTGTATCAAAAAGTCGCACTCAGCATCGGTTTTGGGCAAAATTGCAGAGAGCTTGTAACTGAGCAATTTTATGTCCAGAATCTGACTGCGGCAGAGTCGAACTGATACGGTCTTCAAAGGCTCCGATAATGTACATTCCGTGAAACGCTAGCCAATTTTAGTTTACAACGCTAAAAACTGTGGAATTAATTTCGGAACGATGTGTAAGGATGAAACGGAATCTGTCAAACGAAGAATTCCAAGTTCAGGGATTTAAAGGCTTCACCCGCCTGTTAACAGGGTTGGAAAGATATTGTCGCTGATAATGATAATTTGAAAGAGGAATGTTGACCAGAAGCATAATTATGCGACATAAGTGAGATCGAGTTCTCTTAGACACAAAAAAATCCGATGTACCGTCTAACCCTGGCACAAGAAAGTATACACGCTTTCAACCTGGAAAACCTTGTGACAAAGAATCGCCAATGCACTGTGAATGATTGAAGAAGTGTGCGCGCGTTTCACCTGAACACCTTATAGTTTACAATGCAGCGCAGTTAATGTCTGCAGTGCTCGACACACCCGAATACGTTTAATAGTCCATGCCATTTCGCCCACCTAACGTGTGTACTCTTTTCACAGAGGCTCGTAGCGGCGACACTGAACGAAAGAAAACCCTACCTGTTCGAAAGAAGAGCAACTGAAACACGCCGGCGAGAAATACCATTTTCCTTCTCTCCAGCAGGGCCGTCATTGTCGCGGGTTTGGCGTCCGCTTCTGTCACCTTATTCTTGCCATCTGACAAGACTCACTGTCAGTACGATCAGGTGTTTCGGCTTCTATTTTGATATACTGCGCAAACGCTGATGATGCGCCTCCCCAGGCGAATGCGAAACGCGAGGAGCGATCGCATGAAAAAAGGCGACGAGACCCCCTAAGTGACTTGCTAGACTGACTTTTATTTCGCGCATTTAAAAAATATACATGCTTCTTGAAATTATTACCTCGGCGGTCTACAGTAAAACGGGTCGTCCTTTACTGCCGTGCCGGGTCACAGATTGTATTTTACCGAACAAGATCGTTTGGTTTAGGGGGAAATTCAATTAAAATTTTACAAAGGAATCTTTCAATCACCGAGCCATACACCAACAGAGGTGAAACCCAGTCAATTTTTCCCGCTTGGTTAAGTCTATTTAAAGACATGGGCACCCATACCATTCTGCAACTGTATCTATTTATCTGATTAGCATAACAACTCACAGACAGATGGTCTGAATAAAACAGTTTATCCTGGACGACATACGACAGAAAATTTTCAGCGCCAATATCAGACGTCCGTCATAGTAGGCTGTGTCTGAAGTCCGTTTGTTTCGTTGACTTGTCGGTCGATCATGATTGATGTCGATTTGAAAACAATAATACTATTTCAGGGAAACTTTGAGGTAGTAGCATACCCATAACTACAACCTATCAATATTTAACAACAAATGTGGATCCATATTTCGAAAAGAGATTCGCACATCTAACGATGCGTGTCACTCAGTGGATTCTATACAACGGTATCTTGTCTCAAGACTCCACAAAGAAGCGTCCGTGTCTCGCGGGGTTGCACGATCTCAATTGAATCGGCCATCGGCTAGAAATGTTGTACCACCCGGGCCAGCGACTGTGTGGAGTCTACCTCCGAGGGTAAAGAACTGAATGTTTGAGTCACAGAGTGAGATTCCCGGGTAATCTGTATGATCAAATGTAAGGATACTAATAGGGGGTTTCCATCGACAACATATAGGCGAGCTCACGAGTTGTTTTAGGAAGATTTCTCAATGCGCCCATGAATGACTAACATCCGATCCGTTTTGTAAATTTCGTGACTTCTCGCTTTGAATTTGTTTGCCCATGCATCTACATGTATTGCGGAGGAGAATCTTATAGGCTCACCATGGAACTTATAGGCCGTATGATGATCGAGTCACGGTGACGACATCTCCACTTTAGTCAGGGGAGAGAGACAGAGGGAGAGAGACAGAGAGGGAAAGACAGCGGACACTGACAGTGAGACATAAAGGAAGACAGAACAATTAAACAGAAGTAGCGACTGGGTGAGAGTTTTGGAATGGTGCTATTGATCACGTGACTGTAACCACAAAAATGTGTCAGATGTTTACCGTCCATCAGCTCAGTCAGAAAAGCAAACTGCACTTTGGCAATGGCAGGATTTTGTAATGGGGCTAAGAAGATCAAGAGAATGCGATCAGCGTTCGATGTTATTGTAACCTTCCACAGGAAAATAGTAGCATCCATATAATGATGCTGCTGTCACATCGTTATCAGTGACCGTGAAATTTTTTTATGCTAATGTAAAATTTTACGGCATATGACCATCATGTGACAAAGATTACACCACTGCACTTTTGTGACTTTACATAACACGGAGTTGAAATGTAGCGATGCAGATTGCGTATCCATGTATATGATTGGTCACACATTTTGAAGATCTGTGTCGAAAGGTATTGAGATTCTGTCAATAAATTTTAGCAAAAAAGCCCGTCCCGTGACAGGTTGAAAATATCGAACACGGACAGGCAAACAGACCGACACCAACAGGGTGTGCAAGAAAACCTATTCTGAGAACGGTAAATACCACGGCAAAAATAAATTCACTTAGAATTTTTCATATGTCTTGAAGCATATTTTGTGAAATATCAGAGGTCATTGCGTCAGGAAACTAGCTAAAGGACCTACATAATGGTTAAGCTTAATTACCACAGGAATAAGCCTGTGTTTCACTTTGACGATCAGCTGCACGCACCACGCTTGTAACCGGCAAAGCACCTTATCGAGTTAATAAGTAACAAATTTGAAGGGGACAATATTTAACCGAAAGGGCACATTGACTGTTATGGATCGCGGCGACACCATACGAAAACGGGATCCGCTTGATTGTGTCGATTTTCTTCACTTGAAGAGTAATTCTTGAACTCCAAGCGACTGTGCAGAGGTATATAAGGTAATCGTTAACGCCATAAGCCTGCATGTATACGCAAAATATCGTGAAGTAAGATTAATGTTTTACCTTCCGCTACCATAGTTCTATAGCTGAATTGAACGTTCAAAGGTCATCCAATGTCACCCAAAACAAGTACCTGAAAGAGCTGTCGTCACAAAATCATGTTTGATTCCTTGATAATTACCCAAATCTGATGTGACATATCACAAATCAAGATTACCGTAGCGAATAGATTGCAGGGGATTGACACCGGAAGTAGGGACTCTTTCGTGGAATGATTTGCAATGTCAAGTGCGCATCGTACATTGTGGTTATCGATGCGATTTTTTCTTTGACTGTTATTCCTGTGGGCAGAGAGAAGCAATAGAAGTGGGCTTAACACAGAAATTCTACGGCTCATGAGTAAACCAGATAATCGCTGACGCTTTCCCCTTTGAACAGGTAAATTTTGCGTGAAGAACAGAGCTGCACCATAAATTGTGCATGAAGTATACAAAATGGCGTCTGCTGTGTCAGAGGTGAAAGGTCAGTGACATATGGTCTGGGAATGAACACCGAACGAAAACCTTCATGGTGTAGGACCACAAACCATCTAATATTTGTATCAATCATCGTCGTTGCTATAATTTTCACTTACGGATATATGAGACTTCGTATATTTCATGTCCCACCAATCGACTGGCAAGCGGGTGGAGGCACAGGCGAAACAGCATTAGAAGTAAAGGGTACAGATCACCACACTTCACGAGAACATGCCAACAAATCAACGCCACTAAGAGCGCATTTCAGCGCCCAGTTATTGGATAAACTAGGCGATTTGCGGGAAGGTTTTACGGGTACCTTGAAACCACACGAGAAACCCGTAGTTCCAAATATCGCCCATTACATCTGGTTTTCTTGCCATCCATTCGAATTTGAAAATTTGCTGAGTTTGATCAGCGTCCACAGATTTATGAGAGCGGAAAAGATTCTGTTCCACACCGATTGTGAACCTTCAGGGCAGTGGTGGAAAGAAGCGAAAAAGATCCCTAGTTTGGAAATCCTACAGAGGGAGCCAGTCAAAACAATTTTTGGTCGAAATATCAATCCGATTTGGCCCGAACACCAGAGCGATGTTGCTAGGTTGCAGATACTGATGGAACACGGTGGGATTTATTTTGACACCGACATATTTGTACTGAAATCTTTAGAGCCTCTTCGTTACTATGACTACGTGGTCGGGAGACAAACATCCGATGGTCTGAACAACGGAATAATCCTGGCGTCTAAGGATTCCGAGTTTCTACGAGTTTTCTACGAGAGCTACCGAAATTACAAGCCGAGCTGTTACAGTTGCATTTCCATCAAATATCACAACGATTTAGCAAAGGAGCATCAGCATTTAGTGCACATCGAAAACTACAGTTTGGTGCAGCCGAATTTTGATAAATGGCGGACTATTTTCTATGGAAAGTTTGACTGGCAAGATAACCACTACACCATTCATCTATGGATTAAACAGTACAAGAACAAACACAAGGGATTTTCGTTCAACAGCGAGAATATAAAATCCCTCGATACTGCATTTGGAGAAATGTGTCGATATATTTACTATGGAACATCAGATCTCATTCAGACAAACACCACTGAATTGTTTGAGTGGTGGAGTAACGCCAGTTCATAAAATACATTGTGGGAAACGTAAGCATGCCCGGCCAATTGAATATTCATAATCTTTGAACCCGAAACTGATTAGCCCATCATCACAACAGTCCCCTTCCGAGATCCTATGGTCTAACCCTTAGCGGTGCAAACATAGTGTCTTTCACTCATGTCTTGGTTATTTCTTGTTAAATAAGGTAAATGTGTTTCTGATGTTTATTTAGCTCACTGTAAACTATGATTACAATTTTGATTGAAAGAGCATCGCGACCTCCTTATGGAAAAAAAAGCTAATTTGCATGAATTTCTGGTACGCACCTAACATTATTTCTCCGTCCTGTGCATCGACACGGTGACCTCTTTCAACACATCCCAGTATATTTCTCTGAAGGAACATTTAATGTTACATGATATAATAGTTTTATATTAAATGACCGAAACAGTATCAGAAATAGCGAAAGTGTCACTTAAATGAATAATGATATATTCGCGTTATATTTAATAATTTCATATTCCGAGGTCAAAGACTGGCCGCTCTAGATAAAATAATCACAAAATTTAAGGAAATTAAGCTCATAAATCATCCCAAAGCGGAGACAAGCATAGAAAAATGGAATATTTGAGCTTCAAGGTTGGATGATGTTCTAGGAAAAGGAAATTTTCAGTGACCTACCATGTATCAAAACTATTAATAGGAAGCGATAAATTTTGAGAGAGAGAGAGAGAGAGAGAGAGAGAGAGAGAGAGAGAGAGAGAGAGAGAGTCTAACTTTAATCTAGTTGATTATTCCCGTCAAACTTCTTTAAATATTACACTTTTAATCATATATATATAGTATGTTTTGGAATCACAAATTTGTCCTGTTCGATCGTATTCGACGAGAGTAATTGCAAAATGTACATCTTATAGTTATAACAAAGCGGCATTCTCTGTATCACTCACGAGAAAGCCGTTTTTTATTTATTCAGCCCTGTCTAGCTAGTTAAGCAATCTGAGATTTCAGTTTGCCCAGGGCAGAGCGCTCATCATTGTAATATTTATGACTCTGAAACGACTGAAAATAACATCGATACCGCAGTCGAGGGCACACGCCGGGAGCAAGATTTTAATCGCAGTGTACACGGAGACTCTTGGGCTGTTACGTTCATTCAGTGTGTACAGCGATACCGCGGTAAACAAATTGTCTGTCACGCACGAAGTTTCAGCAAACGAACTTTTACGAAGCGTGCTTCTCGACGTCAGATGATAATACACACCTTTGTTTAAATTCATCACTGAGCACATGGAACTTTCCACGACCTAGGACAGTGCTGCGTGTCAATCCATAGAGGAGCGACCGTGGACAGTCATCGTATGTTCATCGTTACTTCTGTTCAGCGGATAGAGAGTCCCTCCTCTGAGATACTGTGTATCTTGAATTCAAAACAATGCAAAATCAAGACTTGTTTCCAATGGCTATTGTAATTCGACGTCTGTTCGCAAGGCATCTAAGTTCCCGCAGTCAGAGTAAATATCCGATTTTTTAGGACTCAGATTTGAAGTCGGTCTTAAACTATAGTGAGAAGTTCACGAAGCAATAAAACTGATTTATTGGCATGAGCGACTTTTTTAATCTGTAAGAAAACACACTGTGCTACCTTTGTGTACGGCTTACGAGAAGTCAACAGCCATACGTTTTATTGAATGTAAATAATGTTGCAAGTAGCGATATCGCGAAGCAGTAGTTGCAGACAGCAAATTATCCAGGAACGCAAATAGAATTAAGAAGAGGGGAAGACTTGGGGGATGCCGGCATCAGTGTGAGAGAGATAGAATATGAGAAACATGTACAATACAGACAGCTACGTACAGATAAATACAGAGAAATGCAGAGAGAGAGAGAGAGAGAGAGAGAGAGAGAGAGAGAGAGAGAGAGAGAGAGAGAGACGGAAAGCCTATTCAAAAACGGATAAGGTAGGAGAGGCTGCATATAGACGACAAATGAGAGAGAGAGAGCTAAAGTATGGAGAACGAAGGCTGAAGACTTACTGCTGCGAAATAGAATAAATAGGGACACAGGCTGAGAATGCAGCAGAATGGAGCCCGGTGACATATTATATGAGTGTGATGACACGGAAAGAATACTCTAGCCTGGCTGTAATGATACGCAGCAGATGTATTCCCTTAGTATATTTAGATGCTAATATGAGTAGCAACCTCAACACTCGATACCGGCCTCTGTCAGCCAGATATATTTATTTGACAAAATTTGACAGATGTGTGCACTTGCACCCGGGACATCAATCATAATCAATGCTGATGAAAGGGTTGTCCGGAGGAAACAAAGGCCTACACGATACCGATTTGGAAATATTGCCTCGGGTTATGTAACAGAAACCCGGTCGGCATCCACTGATGTATGACATGTAATAACGTAGATTGAATACTGAGTTAGGGAGTCTTTTGTAAAGATGGAGAACAAAGGGGCCTTGTACGCGACAATTACCGAGGTAAAACAACTCCAATTCGTGAGTGAAACGAAATTAATGCGTCATCAGGAAGATTCTATTGACTGGACACTTCAGTGTTCGCTTAAGTACGCTAAGGACATGAAACGATAATTTTACAGATGCGTCCATGCTCTGCCTGAAAGGATGCGTCAATAGGGTCGGAAGGATTGCAAGCCACTTGTTGAGGATTGCCTGTACTTTGATCGCTCCTGAGATTTACAGTTCACCACCTTTAGAGAGAGAGAGAGAGAGAGAGAGAGGATTCATTGTTTTAGACAGTCAACTTCTTTTCAACAATCATAGACTTCTGTACGGCAAAGTATGTCAATCCGCTCTTTTAACGAAAGTTATGCACGCTCGGTTTCCTATATGAGAATATTGAAAAATAGAGTGCAGCTCAGCAGTTTCGGAAAAAATCGGAAGTGTGACATTTCCCCAGGCCATCTGTCTTCTCGTTATCATGCTAATAAGAGAGGTTTTTGATACATCAAATTGAATAGAAATAATCTGTTGAATGGAGGAACTCAAGCAGGAGTGTTTTCACGGCGCGATTGAAAAGGCGATTGAAGTTCCCTTTGTGAAATTTTAATTGAAAGCTAAACAAAATCACCCGACTTTTGGAAGCAGAATATGCCCGGGTAATGTCTTCTGGCCCCCGTATGACCTCTTGCTAAGGTAGTATACTATGCGCCTCGATAGTGAAAGACTTAGACTTTTGCTCAAACGTTCCTCAATCAAACTTTCGGACATTCTCTTACCAAAACAAAAATAAAAATCAGGGGTCACCGTGCAAAATTTGGAACTGGAGAGACAAATTACATAAGATTTTCCGATACTAGTATTTGAAATTCAAAATGGCCGCCAACCCTGTGTTATCTCTATGGCAAAAAATAAAATTTTCGATTTTCTAAAAGCTAAAGCGGTAAAAACTTTTCTTTCATCAAGAGCTTCAAAATGACTCCCCACAAGTGGTAGATCAGAAAAGAATTGATAAAATTTGAAAGCCCGAATTTCTGTCCCCAAGGCGCGTTCTGAATTGTTTCGCAGTCACCGAAGTAAAAAGTGAAGACACACTATAGACTCTGCTGCGGTTCACACCTGACCACTATTGCGCCTTCAGGTGAATATGTGTTTTATTCACAAGTGTGTCAATTTCATTACCGATTGTCCAGATATTAATAGCTCCTTCACTTTCTTTGTGCCCCCAAGGCGTCTCAGGTCTTCTGACCTTTTCCGGATTCCAAATCACCGCGTTAACCTGTCTAAATATTGTTTTTCGTCTCGGGCAATGTCACTTTTAAATAGTGTCTATCGTTTTGATATTGATTTGTTTACCAGTCTTAGTGCTTTTAAAACACAAGTGTCATCTGTTTTATTATCTCTTGCTGATAGTCATTTTACTACCGAGAGTTTTTGATGTTTGTCAGTCTCTGTTGTTACTTGTTTAGTGCCTTTTTTTAAATTAGTTCATGCATGTTGTAATTTGTCTTTTTCATGTTTTAATTTTTCTCTGTTTGCATCCAGTTATTGGGCTATGCCTGTTGGATGTCAGAACGAATAAATAAATAAATATGCTCCAATTCTGAAGGCGATAGTGTGGTGGGTTTTCAATTAAATTAGTCACGCTTCTAAAACCTGACCAGTAGGAATTAAGCTTAGATGTTTCGCCGCCACACAGACGCACGGGTGACCTGATTTCAGTTTAGACAATGTTGACGGCAAGTAATTCTTTCCATTCGAAAGGGAAAATATGGTGGCTACCTGACGACGTGCTCTTGTCTGACAGCATTAGAATAAATACAAGCACTGCAAATTTCTGTTCAGGACTACAAATGTATCGCATCAAAGACCAGCCGCCATCGCTGACAGATGTTCTCACATCAAAAGTAATGAGTTTTAACATTAAATATGAGTTGGCGACACCAAATATTGCTTTGATAAATTTCCATGCTATTGTGTGTACTGTTCATTTTAGCTTGGGGCATACGGTTACCTTTTTACCCTTTCCTTTAGTTATGTCGTGCATATAAGGTCAAAAGAGTGTCCGAAATGAATTGCAGTTAAGGTCAGGTCAGGTCACGTTATGCCAAAAGAGTGTCCGAATATGGAGAAAATGAATTGCAGTTTGTGTTGTGTTACCACTGAACCCGATAAACTTCTTCCCTTCACTTTATGGGATAGTACAGTATTTGAACTTCATCAATTAATGAACGAAATAAAGACAGGCTTTTTCCGTAGATTAACGGCAATATGTACCATTTGATATTTTACGAAATATAGGAAAAACCTAACTTGCGCGTGGAGACATGTGTAGATAAAATCTCGTGTGGTCTCACAGCTATGTAAACGATGAGTAACCGGATATGATAGTTTATGACTGAAGAGATTGGAGATATCACTACAAAGGGACTAATAAACCAATGAGAGAGTCTAGTCAAAATCAGAAAGAACTTTTTGTTCCTCTGTTTGCTATTGAAAAATTAAAAATAAGTTCATTTTTTCATCGCATCTTGCAGCAGACTTAAAAGTGTGTTTTCGACGAATTTCAAATTGCCATTCGGAGTTGTGTGGATCACGTGACGAGGCGTGTCGTGGCGGCGGCGCAGGCGCTCAAGGGCCTACTTGCGATGCATTCCCTCCAAAGTCTACTCGTAAATTCAATATGGTAACCTGATATCTGCCTGTACAAGTGTGTCGTCACGTGACACGATGTAAAAAGATGACGTCAGATTCTGGAAGATTTTCACTTCAAGTAGTAATCCGAACTTTACCGAACGCAGCCGGGCGTTTCATAACTGAATCGACACTCATACAGTTGGAATGACACACTATTTCCTGACTTTATCTTGTCCACCATGCATTCGTTCAAGGAGAGGAAAATAATGAAATAAAAACCGCACACTCATCCACGCACTTCGCTTGAAGGCACTCTGTGCCAGACATCTTTCCGTCTTTCCCTTTTGGTTGCTCTCAGGAACGAAGCCAATTCAGGCAAAGATTAAAAATATACGTAATCGTACCCTTTCTGGATTAATTCAATACTAATAGATCACCCCTCATTACCCTTACAAAATAGCCGGATATCAGATCATTGCGCGGAACAATTGAATCCATGGAAACGGACGGAAAAATTTTAATTTTGATCAAACCTCGTTAAAGTTATTTCCCCTGAAATTCAATGAAGTCGTGTCGGTGCTCAGAGCGGTGAATGAATAGCTTACCGCACTTTCTTTCAATTCTCGTGGATGCTGCCTAATCGAACTGGAATCATTATATTCGGTGAAAAAGCGCAGCATGAAAGAGCTCTAACTTGGCGAATTTCCAATCTAGCCTGACCAAACTGCCTAGACTAGGTGACTTCATCCCTTGAGCTAGGCATATCATTGTTTTGTTAATTTCAGACTTTGCATCGATCCTGTAAACTTTAAACACCTGCGTCGGTGATTGCTTAAGAGCGATTAGTATGCTTGTCTTGCAAGATTTCTTTTTTTCAAGTTCTGCCTCAACGCTTTGAAATACTGAGCAAATCTGGATACTGATGGGCGAGATGATCACGGCGACTTGTCGGGCCAATGTGGCATGAGTCACGCCTAAATCAATTAGCAAACACCGTACAGTAGCGATGACAGCAGCCATCACTCCGATATTGCAGCGGAATTTTAAACGTACATCGAGAAGAGAGCGATAATGAATGAACAACGTGAAGACAAACATAAAATGTAGTAACGTTAATAAATAAGAGTCTCATTTTTCCACGATCGATCCTTCCAGAATATGAGCTAATTACTGTAAAAGCTACCGACCACTTAGGTCGATATTATCTTCATAATTGATGACGTTCCTCCAAACACGACAGAGAAATACTTAAAGATAATCCGACTATATTCTGTTTTAATCCTTTTCATGTTTTCCGCCTAGACTATTAGATATTTCCTGTTTGAGATATGAGTTAATTAAGCTGGAGTAGCAGATGATAGACGCTATTACACAATATATGTTATATATTATTTACAGTTATATGCAGATTTTTCTGACGATAAGTTTGATTGCATATCTTCCGCTCCTGTGACCCTGAATGGTATCATTTGATTCAGCATACAACCTGTATGTTAATTCGTATTACGTCACCGCTGACCCCTTTGAATGTATATTTTAACATCATATCGATTTTAATTATCACTGCCTTGTATTTCTTACACACTGATCAATAATTAGGTTGGAAAACAGACTGTTAATTTCACCGTGACAAGATTGAAATCGACACTGTTTAATTAAACATGAATGACCGAAGCGAATATTAATAACAGTCGGAACAAAAGCTGGCATTTGTATTGATTATTAATGAATTAAAGGCTTACTGCACTACCGTGTTCAGCTTATTTTTGCCCTACCCTCCATCCATGATTTGCATGGTGTAAGAGCTCTAGGTTTGAGTCTAGTCTACAGGCCGACGCCGCTCTGTCTGTCACGTGATGGGTACAACCCCTACGAAAATACCGAGTTTTGATGAAATAAATTTCTAAGTGAAGAATCAACATTTCCTGACTACTGCGCTAAGAGAATGATAAATGACGCTATTAGCATGGAATTTCAGAGGAAAGGGCGTCCTGCAGTCGCCGTGCTTGTTTACTTCATTATTTCAATCAGATGAAAAATATATTCCCCTGATTCAAAGAGAAGCTGGGTTGAAATTAATACTGTGACGTTGCCTTGGCAACAAACGCGGTAGCATGAAAAGGGTGATACTCTTCCATAAAATGCCATTGTGATTCATTGTAAATTGAACGGCAGGCCCTTTCATGTCGTGTGCGTATCTCTCCCCCTCTCTCCCTCCTCCCTATCTCTCTCCCTCTCTCCCTCTCTCCCT
>LD342752.1:97078-144039 GCA_001465055.1 Ptychodera flava
GGTGGAGCGAGAAGCTGTCTGATGTTAATTGAAATATTCGATCAACTCGGAACACGTAGTGACGGAAAAATCTCCGCTGTTCAGTTTCTTTCTTGTGTTACGGTGAATGGGGTAATTTATATCTTAGACAGTTACCCAATACGCATAACCATCAAGGTATCGAATCACGTCACGGAATAATAGCATTTCTTAGACACGCAGTGAATGCCTCCGACGCAGTATATCTCAGTAAGACAGTCTCAGCAGATTCTAACGCCTTTCCCGTAAATTGGACGAAAATGTTCGATAACATCTAGTGTGCCCTTAAGAAATAGAGCGGGTAGGAATATCATTGGTTTAAAAACAACTCGGCAAAAACGAAAAAGCAAAATATTTTCTCTAAAATGATATGTAACATATTGAAAACTACAAGTTTCTTCACTAGCTTTACTTTACCTTAAAGGGACATAAGCTGTAACTTGTGGCAAGTTTTTCAGTATTCTGCTTCTGTATATCAACTACCGTGTCTGACCCTAATCCCTTTTTTTATGCTGAACTTTCGAGTATTTTTTTTGTCAACACAGCTTGTATGTGTGTAGTGATCATTGTTTATTGTTTACAAATGAATTCTAGTCCGGACTTGAATACAATTTTCAACAATAATTATACTTATATAGGTTGTGTTAATATGCTAAATACTTGGCATTAAATTGCAGTTTAGGGATTCAATGCAGAAAGTGTAGGGAAACCACAAAACAAAAGTTCTGAAAAAATAGCCAAAAGATACAGCTTTAAGGAACTTTAAGGAAAGCGCTAGACTTGCTCCAAGTCTGTGGGCATATAAATATCAAAACAGAATAAATTTAAGGAATGAACCTCAGCAGACTGAAAGGCTAGGTGGTAGGCTGGTGCTTAGATGGTGGAGTGAAAGCATTGCTGCTCTGGCGAGGCAAGCCAAGTGACTAGGGGCCAGTCTAGGAAAGCGAAAGTATCAGCGGCTCTTTTTGATTGCGTAACGTCATTATTCTGATCTCGCGAGATTTGCTTTTGAGTCGGGCAGGAGTTGACCAAGGTGACTCGGGTTACGAAAACACATTATTGGGGTCTTAGCAAACACAGTGATAAATTACCCTTTTTTGCTTCCATTCAATGCGATTTATCGACATGTAAGAGTTTAAGACTAGATTAATATACGATATTAAACGTTATGTACTCACACTTAATTTCTCGAGATATCATCGAAACAACCTTTCCTGTGACGAAAATACGTTTTTTGTCACGGTACACAGACTTGTGCTGTCCTCTTTTTCTTTGTAAAACATCATACTTCAATATCATCATTTCTTTTGCGAAATACTGGATACGCAAATGCGTTTGCCATCACCTCAGTTTTGTCTTGCCTAGACTCATCCCCAATCGCTATAATAGTTAGGATCTTATGCATCGAGTCAAGTGTTCTCCTGTAAACAAAATGTGTCTCATCCATATCTTCAGGACAGGAAGGGCGTTTAAATGCTCTTTTTCATCCATTTTTGAACCCCTTTCAGGAATTAAGAATATACCGTGACTTTGTAGAAATATACGGCCAGAAATTGTAATAGTATGTCGTTGATGGCGCTCTCTTGCCAACAACTCTCTAACTCAGCCACCGAGAACTTCTATATGTACCTGTATGTGCATTCTCTACTTACTCATAGCTTTGTAATAGATAAAAAAGAAGAAAAGTACAAAATGTTACCTGCTCAAGCAATCAGGAAATGCTGACTTTAGGGTAACACGTTGCTAAACTTCTGCTCATCCTCAACATGGAAATTATTATGGAAATTTTCAAATATGGATTTTATTAAATTGGTGAAAAACCAGGAGTCATTAGAAAAAGGCAAGTTACGCAAACATACCAATGTTTGTTCTCTAAGAACTAAGTATTCTCAATCTGGTTAAAATAAATCGCGTGATAAACTCAGATTATTTTCGATTTTCACCGAATGAAGACCCGTCACAGTGAAATATATTTAAAAGAGATCACACAAACTGGATAACAGCACATAACTTGTCCTTTGAGTGCTACGTGCATGCCTAAGGAGCGTGAGAGTGGCATGCGTAGATGGTTTTTGATAAGGCCAAAAAAAATCCTTTCTGGTCACCGCGGGTGTCATTTCTGAGTTACATACTCATCACTACAGCTATCGTTGACATTACTGTTTGCATGTCCGAAGAAAAAGGAAGCACTATGCAGCCAGTGAAAAAAGACAATAACTGTCACATCAATAGTGCCAAACCAGCATTGTTTGGAAAAAAACAGAAATAAAGAAAACCGCGTCGCCGCATTACTTTTGCTGAATGTCGATGACCGGAAATAATTTTTTGCCTAAGGCCAGAAAGAAAAAATAAATTGTTCATCGGAATCGCCGCTCCAACTTTGCCCGATTTGGAAATTAAATTTTTGATTTTGGCAAATTCGTACTTTTGCATTGCAAATACTTTCGTACCGCCGCTGGCTATAGGTAAATTGTTTCTCTAGTACCAAATTTTGCATATAGTATAACACTATTTTCAGCAGACTAGTGTTGGGCTCAAAAACTACCATATAGAAGTAAATTAAACTAAAACACGTGAAACAAACGTTGTAGTGTTCAAGTGAACATTTCTAACAGAAACCAACTGTGGAATACATTACATTTTACCTTCAAACCCTCATTATTATGGACATTTTCTAAACCTCATCTACTTCGTCGGGTTTTCGCGGGCTTCTTGGGATTCTGAATGAGACTTCCGACGTGTCTGCACTGAACTCTGTCGGCGTTGTTGCGACGTCTGAATTATGCAAATCACTACACAAACTGGGCCAATTTTTGGCTTAAATTTCTCCGTTTTGTCAAGCTTAGTACATCATGACTATTAATTTGATAGCCAGCATTCGACGTGATGACCGACACTGTTAGTTCCAAAGACATTGTTCAGTGTTTGTCCTAAAACGTTTGACGATCTGTTTACCAAGATCGTGACAGCAGACGATGGGCGGTGCATCGAAAGTATAAAAAATTATGGCAATGAGAAAACAAATGTAATTGTTGAGAAATATAGTGTTGAGTTCAATAACCAGTATCAGTGTATCTTGTCTGAGATATTTCTGGTTAGCCTAAAAGCGGAAAGGATTATTTTGCCTTGTCTGCATCCCGGCTAAAAAGTCAGAGAGACCGAGGTTATCTTTGGCCTAAAAATAAAATAAAATCGCTCGCCGCTCCTGAACCTTGGTACAAAAATTCCGATGAACAAGATTTTTTTTTCTCTGGCCTAAGTGAGAGAAATCATCTCTCACGGTATGTGGTCGTATGTCGCCTCTAATTTGGTCCCCTACTTTAGCTGGTCCGGAGAAGGTGAAAGGGAATTATATCATTTAGTTATGTGATTATACAACTAGCAAAACCCGGAATAGAGTTCACTTTAATTTTTATAGTTCTTTTACCGGTTCCATGATGCAGTGCGCGCCAGGGTATACAAAGCGTACGTTACGCATAGAACTTTTTAGCCGTAGGGTACACGCAGGGTATGTTACTCATAGAACTCTATGGCAGATTACACCCTGACCTGTATTTTCGTCGCTGATGGTTAGAAAATACACGGGCATTATTTGGTATTGCAAATTTGTGTCATTCTTCTATAACAATCCGTTGTACAAAACAAATCAGCATGTTTTCGCTGTTTTGAGCTTATATACGGTGTTTGATAAAGTCACTGCAATGCATTGTGGGATAACCGGGAAAAGGTCTATTGGAGCCGAGCAGGTAGACATCGCTACTCACTGAAACATGATTAAAAGAAACAAATGAATTCGCATAACAGCTCACAGAGGGCATCCTTACACTGAGTTGAAAATGCATCATAGTTCGTTATAAGCCCATGAATTATCTTTACAGAGAATGGAAATAGAAGTCGAGTTTGTTACAAAGAGAGTGACTTGCAAAAAGAAGAAAAGCGAAGATACTTGAAGAAGAATACTTCTATTTGACTCAGCCTCGATCTACTTCGTATGGCCGAAAGCGTGAGCTGCGAAGGTGACTACACATTACTATTTAGCCTGAAGGTAAAGGTAAAGTCGTTGTTTGTATTGGGAAGGTCTAAGAATTTTCTCCGAGTCAGTGTTGAGGTACTTCACTAATTAAAAAAGTTTTTATCGATGGTACATTAAATTGAGCTTTGATTCACCCTTCGAATACCTATTATAAGTCGAGACTTTTTGTGAGAGTTTTAACGTTTAGGTTGGTATTCACAGAATATTTATGAATCTTGCCAAATGACGTTGTTGAAATAATAAATATCGATGAAGAAAAATCCTTACAAGTGATTAGATGCTAAATTTAGTGCAACTATGTTCCTTCTTTTCTGGACTGAAGTTCAATGTTTGACATCGAAAACAATGAACAAAATCAATCTGTCACATTGAGGTTACTTAAAATTTGCAATTCAGTGTAATATGAATACACGGGTGGTCTTATGTTTGTTAACTAGATAAGCTGAACTTATAATTTAGTAGTATGATGCGGAATACGATCCAAATAGCTCAATATGAGAAACGGCTGAGAACATGCATGAGAATAATTTTGAGGGCGTGTCTTTCTTTCATTGTTGTATTCACAGTGATTTGTCAATATGACGACTTTCACAGTGCATTTGGAGAATTTAAAGTCAAATTCTTTAACTTATTATTCACTTCAAACAAACCAAAGGAAATCCCTAAAAAGTTTCGAGGAACTATTCCACAATTCAGTATATCCTGTATCATGATTAGTCAACCCATCTGCTGGACAGGTCATGTTTACATTACAATATTGAAACATTTTTATTTACAATTTAAACATTGTAAGGAAGTGGAAATATTTGCCATCTTTATATGTGTATGGTCAGTCGCAGCTGTATTCATGTGATTTGATGTGACTTTATAATCAAAATAAGAATATAATTTTATTTCGTAGCTTCTATTCAAACTTGTGCTGAAACAAAATTTTTTGACATCGCGTCAGCTAGCTGATAAAGCACATGCATCGTAAATCTGAATACCATATCTTTGTTACACACCAAGGAGAAGTCCTAGTGGTGTTGCATATGTTAAGTGTACGCGTATTACACATTTTCTAAACAGTTTAGGAAATAATGTCATAATCTTGGTCGTCCGAGTTACAAACCTTGCAAATTTATAAGGATAACTGACTTTTAAGATGGTGAATTCCTGATTGTGCTTTTAATTAAAGCTACTACCTACAACACTACATCAAATCCAGTGTTTTTATTTATTGGAACAGGGACAGTCAGGTTTCTCGTGGTTAGGGGTCGATCCACCATCGAGTACAAGGACAACAATACCAAGCTCTTTGTCATCACGGTCTTAGGGAGTACAGGTCATAAGTTGCAGCTAATTTACATAGACAGAAAATCAAATGCCAAACAATACATTCCGGAGAGTCTCTCTTAAGGTATTTGTAATCACAAGTGGTTATCATCATGATAAAAGACCTAATATTTGCCGTGGGTTATCTGCTGTGTTTATCAGAAGTGAATGTCAAGGCTACGCCATCGATTTGGATAGAGCCAGAGGACAACCGGGAAATACTTGAACCAGGTAGTGTGAACGGTGTCAACGTCTTTCTAGAATGTTTCGTAAACAATCTCAATGCAGCCTATAAGGTGTCATGGAAGAAGAATGGGATTGTTATCAGTGATGATTTGAACATGCGTCAGAATTTGAATCACCTGGTTGATACGGGCAGGTACAATATCATACAACATACGGTGGGGAAACAGTATGCACTGGAGATATCGGTAATCACAGAGACAACATATCAAAAGGACAACGGCCAATATCAGTGCATTGTTATTGACGTTAACAATAATCAGATTGTAACACAGTCAAGGATAGCTACTGTCGTTATTTACGATACAGTGGCGTGTCTGGTTAACAATACGTTCTACTTAAACTCACAGTTCGTCTCAGCTGGTTCAATAACAAAGGTTACATGTCGTACATACTCACTCAGCAATCCACAAGTTAGTGTTCAGCTATATAAGCAAGGTAACGACTTGTCAAGTTTATTATCATTGCAACAAAACGGACAATTTTTGGATACAGTTTACACATGGGAACCTAGCAAAGACGCAAATGATATAACTATAACATGTGTGTCAAGCCATCCTACGTTTCCTTCGACAAAGAGCTGTACTATGGGACCATTCACAGTTCAATACAAGCCTGACGTGACGATAACACCGACATCATACACAATAACGTCGACACTGGATAGTCAAGTGTTCACTTGCAATGCTGACGCTAATCCCAGTGTTGAAGTTGATGAGTACGTTTGGAAATATGATGGCGCTTCTATTCAACTGAGTGATCCATTCATATACGACAGCGATAAGAGAAATCTACTGATCAGAAACATGTCACCATCAGATAATGGAGTGCACATTCTGACATGTGAAGCTACTAACGTCGTCGGTAGAGGTTTCCGTGATATACTCGTAACGATAGACATATTTGAACACAATCCGTCGGCCACAGCAGATACTAACAAAATATTATCTGCCATGGTCACCTCTGGCGCTGTCACTTCCTTTTATGGTTCACGTGATTTATATTCAAGTTTGATTGAAACGGGAGCAACATTAACACCAAACCGTAGAGTTACACGACAGGAAACTCTCACAGATGATGTTCATACTACATCTACCCATGCTAAGAATACATCATTTCACTCACCGGGATCGAAATCCACACTTGACGACGATGGCAACGATATTATACTTACAGCTGGAGGTGTAGGTATTGTCATAGGAGTAGTCCTCACATTAACCGTCGCAGTGCCTTTAGTGTTTGGAAAATCGTACAAGAGGAAATTGAAAACAAGCCAAGAAGCCACGAAAAATTCTTTGGAGAAGGAGTTTCATGACATTAACCCTAAAAATGACGTACATAGGTCTAATGCAGAGATAGACTTTGAACTGGCGAATCAAACGGAGCAACGAATGACAGAAGACACAGGTGTCTCGATCGACGAACTACCCATAGCCATAGATGAGAGTAGTGTTACGGTTGAAAGTGGCAGCTCGTATGCAAATGTTCCAGTCACCATTGATCAAGAACAAAATGGCTATTACCAGTCTTTGAGAGGACAGAGTGATAATGTATATACTTCTCTTGTGAAATAATACATCGATGGCAGTATTGTATTATTCGGTTCTCTATACAACGGGTTTATTAGGGAATGTTAAATAAGTGAGTTTAAATATATATATATATATATATATATATATATATATATATATATATATATATATATATATATATGGTTTCAAATTATCAATACACCACTTCAGCTGCAGTATGAGGTGTCGATAACATAAACATAAACAGTTTTAACTGTCTTTGCTGTACGAAAGTAATAACCAATTGATGATATATATGACCTACATTCTCAAATGAAGTCCACTGTGTGGTCATAAGGATACTTAAGGAAGTTGTTAACAAGTGAGATCGACTGAACAACATCTTGTCATGGGACAGTCGAAGTTATCACAATCACTATCCAATTGTGCATTGATTTTCCCTTACAGAATAGATTTGTGTACCTGTTGTGTGTCAAAGTGTAAGTAATGCAGCTTTCAATCTCATGATTTTGCCAGAAATACTAGATATTTTTCCATAATTTTCGATGTGGAACGCATCACTGGCTTTAACTGAATGTGTGTTTCACGAGAGTTTAAAAAAATTATAAGCGGGATGAATTCAAAGGGATGGTCGTACAACCACAGAAACACGCTGGATTTTCATATTACAAGTCAGTAATGAAATTATAATTAAATGGTCAAGCTGCCTTTTTCTAGAAGACTTCGGTAGGCTAGTATTGTATTTAACCATATTGTATTCGGAAAGAAGTTGCCCTATATAAGGATCAAATATCAATGCTGCAAAAATAATTATAATATTACTAAGTGATGTTGATTGTGCCGACGAGCTCCTTATTTCGAATATGCATATTAAGCTAATGTACATGTATGGTATTAGTTTTATTTTGACAGTTTTCGTCTTGTTTTACCTAGTAAGCTACCTTACACAACAACATTGTTCTCTATTTTAAACCCCTAGATGCAATGCGTTGTCATTTGTAAGACATATATTAAATTTAGTGTAGGTGTAGTCGATATACAAGACACTCGCGAGAGATTTTCGTAAGAGCAGGTATTCACCAAATGAAGAATTGGAGTGTGTCATCTAATATGCATCACAATATCATTAGAAATGTTTGTCAAGGGGGATTAAATTTATACAGCTACATGTAGGTGATCGGAATTATCATCCTATGCCTGCTCTATGTTAATGGATTATATTAAAGAAATAATAAATACATTAAGAGTATTCGGAAAATGTCACTGTGAGTAAATGGTTACCAAACACAGGTTCAAATCACAGGCCCGACATCCGATTAACTGTAGAAAAAAGTTTTACGGCTGAAACTGACATATATATGTACCAAGACAAATGCTAGTGCGATAACAAACAAGATTTAATCATATTGGTTCGGAAAAATATCTACGGCCATCTGAGTCATGAAAGGCCTGAAATTCAGATGGACGACATTTGACTTAATCCAAAAAGCATTTTCTAAACAAATAACAATTCCTCACACAGTGAATTAGCGGAACTATCGAAACTTGAACGTTCTACGAATTCTGAGTGAACACAGACTGAGGAGGTACGAATCTATATACGCTTACCATTCTGCGAATGATACGGGGTGGTGGGCACAAGAAGTCACGGCATTGTTGTCCTATGTTATGAGCAATCTATATGTAGAAAAGTGTCTATCAGAATGCCGCAAGACATTTTTATAACCTTGGTTTGTTTCTCACGTCTGCTTGATGTACACATCAAAGCTACGCCATCGATTTGGATAGAACCAAATGACGAAGGGAAAATAATTGAACCAGGTAGTGTGAACGGTGTTGACGTCTTTCTAGAATGTTTGGTAAACGATCTCAATGCAGCCTATAAGATGTCATGGAAGAAGAATGGGATTGTTATCAGTGATGATTTGAACATGCGTCAGAATTTGGATTACCTGGTTGATACTTCCAGGTACAATATAATACACAGTGCAGCGAAACAGTATGCACTGAAGATATCGCTAATTACAGAAACAACATATGGAAAGGACAGCGGCCAGTATCAATGCGTTGTTATTGACGTTAACAATAATCAGAATGTAACACAGTCAAGGATAGCCATGGTATAGTTATTTACCGTACGACGAGTGTTACGCTTGCGATCGTGTCGATCGGTACGACGGTATGACATGTATCAATTGTCCAGTTACGGTTGCGTGTCTGGTTAACGACATGTTCAACTCCAACTCACAGTTTGTCTCAGCTGGTTCCGTAACAAAGGTTACATGTTGTACATACCCACTCAGCAATCCACAAGTTAGCGTTCAGCTATTTAAGTAAGGAAACGACCAGTCAAATTTATTAACATTGCAACTAAACGGACGGTTTTTGGATGCAAATTACGTATGGGAACCGAGCAAAGTAGAAAATGACACAACCATGACATGTGTGTCAAACCATCCTACGTTTCATTCGACAAAGAGCTGCACTATGGGACCATTCACAGTTCAATACAAACCTGACGTGACGATTACACCGACATCATACACAATAACGTCGACACTGGATAGTCAAGTATTCACTTGCAATGCTGATGCTAATCCAAGTGTTGAAGTTGATGAGCACGTTTGGAAATATGATGGTGCTTCTGTTCAACCAAGTGATCGATTTTTAAACGTCAGCGATCACAGAAATCTACTGATCAGAAACATGTCACCAGCAGATAATGGAATGCACACACTGACTTGTGAAGCTACCAACGTCATCGGCACAGGTTTCCGCATTATACTCATAACAATAGACATACATGAACTTAGTTCGACGACCACGGCAATCACCAGTAAGAAAATAACTTCAAAGGTGAGTACATCCGTTCCAATGCAACAACCGCCAACACAGCGAGTAACCGGTACTCCTGTTAAAACAGTGTTTACACAAGCGTATATGAACACAGAGACCAAATATTTGCCTTTTGAATCAACTGACAGGACTCTGACGACACCACACAATAAGCATACAGCTGATGGTAATAATTCTGATATAACAACTATGGCGATAGGAGTTGGCATTGGAGTCATTGTCCTGCTCATCGCAGTGATATTTGTAACCGTGTGTATTTTGAAATATCGAAGAAAGAGTAAAATGCAGCAGGCAAGTGGCGCAATGCGACAGGCAAGTGGAGCGAGACGCAGCGAAAACGACAATTCCGATTTGCCTCTCACTCCAAACTATCACCAAGACAATTTGGAAAATGATAACATTGGTATGGACAGAAGTACAATTTCGATGGAAATACCAGCACGAGAACAAACTAGACCAAGTCCAATTGGTTCTGAAAATGCATACGAGTCACTGACTCACAGCGGGTCTGCACAGAAGTCAGCTGACAATTATGTCGATGAAGGAGATAATGCCAAAAGTGATGAAATAAAGTCTGCAAGAAAGGTCGATGGCAATGATAAGGTATTTTTACCAGATGAGATGCAAGAATTGAAAAAGACAGTCTCTACTTTACAAGGTGATAATATTCTCACAAATCAAAATGGCGGAGAACAGCCAGAAATAAAGAACCTTAACATTAACAACTCTACGAGTTCTGGACTAGGGATTACAGAAAGCGACGTGGGCCAACACGACAATACAGAGGGTCAAGAGTTCACAAATCAAACAGTAAACAACCCCCACATGAAAAACGTAGAAGACCTGACCTATGCTGACCTAGATTTGTCGCAAACACAGACAACAAAGGCAACATCCATTAAGAATAGAGACGACGTCGACGAGGAAACAGTCCATGCAGAATTAAGAATGTAATTTTCG
The DNA here is from genome assembly GCA_001465055.1 of Ptychodera flava. NCBI lineage: Eukaryota > Metazoa > Hemichordata > Enteropneusta > Ptychoderidae > Ptychodera > Ptychodera flava. Next base: position 108,035 of record LD342752.1, read on the forward strand.
AATTTGATGTTCGCTTTTTTTATGGGTACAAGTTATGCAAATGTTAATTGTTTCCCAGTTAAACACATTTAATCTTACTTTTTATGGATCTCCTTGACTTGTATTTACTTGATGTGTACAAATAACCACAGATCTCCAGCATGATTTATGATCGAACATTGTATATTTGTGCTGAACTGGTTTCAATCTATCTCAATTGATTGAAGTTTGTTTTGTTTTCTGGTAGACCATGTCTATTTTGACCATTAAAATTCAACTACGTACGATTTTCTGTTGTCATCGGAGGTTATATGAGAAGCAAAAATAGTGATCTACCGATTGTGCGGTTTACTTCCACCTTTACTGTTGCATACTAACAGCTTGACCCTTTATGACCTTTCCTTTTATGCGTAATGCCATACAGCTAAGTGTAACCGCCAAATTAAGTGAAATAGCTTTAGCCGCTCTAGATCTAGAAGCACAAAAATGATACGAACTCTATTTTTTGATATAGCAAACCAAACAAGGTATCATTTTACTTGTAAATTTTGTATACTACATTGGTTGGTTGATCACAACACACACTATGTTGTAGACTGATACGCATGTGAAGTCAAGCCGGGCCGCGTAATTTTTGTAAATGGTGCGGTGTAACGCACAATTGTTGACTGCAGCAGTGCATAGGGGTCAAGGGGGCGACAAGAAGTTTCGGAACGTTTCAGTGAGGTCAGACCTAACCTTTTCTCTGTCACCTTACGCACTAAAATAAGATTACTTCTTATTTCCAACATTTCTACACTTCGGTCTTAACACATAAAAGTTACATCTCCGCCCTCTGAGTTGTGTGCAGAAGATTCTCAGGAATTCATTGTTCCTCGTCGAAAAACCGACCAAACAAATACATTTGTATGATCGATATAAATACAGTTGTATTTATATACCGGTATTTACTTCAGAGTGAAACTTATAACGAGTCAAGGGATTCTTTTACAAAATTATCGAGACTAAAATAATCATTGTCAAAGTCAAAAGTACCATCATTCTTTTCCGAGACATGGTTGCCGTCGGTAAATCGTCAAGGAGACGGAAAGGGCTGCCAAGTTGATGACTGGGTAAATAGTCAGGTCTCTTATGTTTTAAGTTAAATGAAACCATATTTGAACTACATATACAGCCATGTAAATGTTACATGTGACCTTGCATAAAACAAAGGTTAAAGACGTTTGATCAAGCTAGGGTTTACTTATCCTTGAAATATTTGTATATTTCATAGTAATGTTTTCTACTGAGTCCTGTACCCAGCTTTCTTGTAGACGTCAGCATAGTCACTCTGATACATTACTATGGGTTAAGAGATTTTCGGAAAATAACATGAATAATGTCAGTGTTGGCTGCATTGATAATAACAAAAGTGTTTTTTCATAATGGTTCATGACTTTATCAGATAATTACACTAGTTTGGTTATAAGTCAAACATAAATAGTACAATTTTTAAAGGTTTGAGTCGAGTTCGGCCGCTCTATAAAAGTTTAAATAAATAAACAGATAGATAAATAAATAAAAAGATAAATAAATAAATAAATAAATTAATTAATTAATTAATTAATTAATTAATAAATTAATAAATAAGTAAATAAGTAAATGAATACATGAACATACATCGACGACCACAGCAGACACTAACAAAATATCGTCAGGAAAGGCAACCTCTGGCGCTGTCACTTCCTTTTATAGTTCACGTGACTTACATTCGAGTATTTTTGAAACGTGAGCGACATTTACACCAAACCGTAGAATTACTCAACAAGACACTTTCATGGATGATATTCATACAAAATCTAGCCATGGTCAGAATACATCATTTCACTGCACCTGGATCGAAATTCAGGCTTGAATGGCCATTACCAGTCTTTGAGAGGACGAAGTGATAATGTATATTCTTCGCTTGCGTAATAATACACCCATATCAGTATTTGTATTATTCGGGTCTCTATACATCGGTTTGATTAGGGAATAAGAAGTGACTTTAAATAAAGTATAAAATGATCAATACAACACTTCACCTGCAGTATGAGCACTCGATAATCATAAATTTCTCGCTATCTTTGCCGTACGAAAGTATTGACTTAATGATGGTGTGACCTATAGTCTCAAATAACGTCCACTGTTAGGTCACAAAGAAACTTAAAGAAGTTCTTTTACAAGTGAGATCAACTGTACGAATCATGCATTGATTTTTTCCCTCGCAGAAAAGGTGTGTATACCTGTTGCATGTTGACGTGTAACTAATACACCTTTCAATCCCATGATATAACCAGAAATACCAAATAGTTTATATAATTTTTGATGAGGAACACGTCACTGGCGTTTACTAAATGTGTGTTTCATGGTAGTTGAAAAACAGTGTAAACATGATTAATTCAAAGGGGCGATCGTACAACAGCAGAAACACGCTGGATTCTCATATACAAGAAAGTAACATTGTCGATGAAATGTTCAGGCTGCCTTCTATTAGAATACTACGGCAGGCTAGTAGTGTATTTCACCGTAGTGTATTCGGAAAGAAGCGGCCTATATAAGGATCAAATATCAATGTTACAAAGCATCAACTATAATTATGTGGTTTTGATTGATTTTGCCGACCAGCTCCTTATCTTGAATATGAATATTAAGCTGCAAATATATGATATTAGCTTTATTTTGACATTTGTCGTCATGTTTTACCTAGCAGGCTACCTTACAAAACAAGATTGTTCTCTATTTTTCAGCAAAACGCACAGTAGCGACACATTCAACCTATATATTAAATTTTGTGTTAGTGTAGTCGATATATAGACTTAGAAAATCGAGAGGGATTTTTTCCTAACAGGAGGGATTCAATAAATGAAACATTGTATTAGTTTAATTAATTAGTTTTTTTACTTAACGCTATCACAGAGGCATGTCAGTTGGAAATGCGTCATTTGATGACAATGGAAGGTACAATATCACATGTAAAGTGATCGATGTCATTGGTAAAGATTGAAATTAATATGTGCCACCATAGTGATTGACTAAACAGAAAAACTCCCCTGCCACATTTTATTCATTCAGTCTTTCGTTACGCCTCACATAACTTTGTTAATTTACGGAAATCATAGGGACCTCAAATTCATTTACAACATTTAAATTAACTTTCATTTTCGTATATTTGTGTTTCATGTGACATTTTATAACAAAAGGTCCATGGCCTTAATCAATTAAACAAAGTCCTCTGCCTCATTTGATACTGTAAGAACGATAACTTTAATGGTAGCCACACCAAAGCGCAATGCTGATGATGATTAAAGTGTTCTTACAATTACTATAGGACCTTGCATGGGCTTGATTGTCTCAGTTATTATAGTTAGTCGTAACTTGGTATTTAGAAGTGTTGGAAATTCAATAAAAATGAAATAGAAACATGGACCAAGGCACCCAGGAAACCCCTTCCCAATATTGACCTAAGTTTGGAAAATTATGATAATAGATGTGACATTGAAAATAGCTCGACAGTGATGGAAATGCCAGTACGAGAACAAATAAAACTTAATTGCATTTAACCGGAAAACGCGTTTTCAAAACAAAGTGAATAAGCGGAACTATCGTAATTTGAGAGTTGTACGACTTAGGCGCTATAAATCTGTGTCCGCAGAACATTCTGAAAATCATACAGCGTCATGACCGTGAGAACAAGCAAGAAATGACGGCATTATTGTCCTATGGTTATGTGCAATCTATTTGTAGAAAGGTTTCTATCAGAATGCCACGGGACATATTTATATCCTTGGTCTGTTTCTTATGTCTATTTGATATACAGATCGAAGCTACGCCATTGATATGGATGGAGCCAAACGACACCATGAAAATACGGATGAAAATACCAGGAAGTATGTACGGCAAAGTTTTTCTGGAGTGTTTCGTAAACAATCTCAATGCTTTTTATAAGGTGTCATGGAAGAAGAATGGGATCATTATCAGTGCTGATTTTATTATCTACCAGAATATGTATCACCTGGTTGATACCGCAAGGTACAATATCACACAAAATATGGCTGGAAAATAGTATTCTTTGGAGATATCGCAAATCACAGAGACAACCTATCGCAAGGACAACGGCGAGTATCAATGTATTGTTATAGACGTTAACAATAACCAAAATGTAGCACAATCAAGGATAGCTACTGTCGCTATTTACGATACGGTGGCGTGCCTGGTTAACGATACGTTCAACTCCAATAACTCACTGTTCGCCTCAGCAGGTTCACTAACAAAGGTTACATGTCGTACATACTCACTCAGCAATTCACAAGTTAGTATTCAGCAAGTAAACGACCTGTCAAATTTATCAACATTGCAACAAAACGGACATTTTTTGCATGCAAATTACGTATGGGAACCGAGCAAAGACGAAAACGGCATAAATATGACATGTGTGTCAAACATACCACGTTTCCTTCGACAAAGAACTATAGTATTGGACCATTTACAGTCCAATACAAGCCTGATGTGACGATAACACCGACATCATACACAATAACTTCAACACAGAATATCACTTCGTATACTTGCAATGCTGACTCCAATCCAAGTGTTTAAGTTGATGATTATGTTTGGAAATATGATGGTGCTTCTATTCAACCAAGTGATCAATTTATATACGGCAGCGACAAGAGAGATCTACAAATCCGGAACATGTCACCAGCAGATAATGGAATGCACTTGCTGACTTGTGAAGCTACTACGTCATCGGTACAGGTTCTCGTAATATACTGGTTGCCATTGACATACATGAACACAATCCGTCGACCACCGCAGATACTAACAAAATATCGTCTGCTATGGTCACCTCTGGCGCTGTCACTTCTTTTTATGGTTCACGTGACTTGTATTCAAGTTTGCTGGAAACGAGAGCGACATTGACACCAAACCGTAGATTTACACGACAACAGACTTTAACAGATCATATTCATACTACATCTGCCAATGTTCAGAATACATCATTTCACTCACCGGGATCGAAATCCACACTTGACGATGATGACAACGATATTATTACAGCTGGAGGTGTAGGTATTGTCATAGGAATAGTCCTCACATTAACCGTTGCAATACCTTTGTTAGTGTTTGCAAAATCGTACAAAAGGAAATTGAAAACAAGCCAAGAAGCCACGAAAAATTCTTTAGAGAAGGAGTTGCATGGCATTAACCTTGAAAATGACGTACAGGAGTCTGATACAGAGATAGACTTTTAACTGACGAATCAAACGGAGCAACGAATGACAGAAGACACAGGTGTCTCGATCAACGAATTAGCCATAGCCATGAATGCAAGTAGTGTTACGGTTGAAAGTGGCAGCTCGTATACAAATGTTTCAGTCACCATAGATCAGGAACAAAATGGCCATTACCAGTCTTTGAGAGGACGAAGTGATGAGGTGTATTCTTCGCTCGTAAAATAATACGGCTAGTTTTCAATCGAGTTTGAACTCACAACATACGGCATCCAGTCGCCCAGCGGCGGAGAGGCAACAGATAGAACCGCTCGGCTAAATCTCCACTATGCATTCATAGCAGTATTTGTATTATTCGAGTCTCTATATATACATCGTTTTTTTAGGGAACACAGTGAGTAATGTATCAAATGGCCAATTCGACACATCATCTGCAATGTGGGAAGTGTCCGTAATCATAAAATCGATTTACAAAGTACATTTTTCCAAACTTCGCTGTACGAAAGTATTGACTTATTGATGGCGTGACCTACAGCCTCAAATAACGTCCACTAAGAGGTCACAAGGATACTTGAAAGTATTTTTTAAAGTGAGATGCTTTTACTGAAAGTATGTTTCACGAGAGTGTAGAAAAAAGTGTAATCAGAATTAATTCCAAGCGGCGGTCGTACAGTAGCAGATTCACGCTGGATTTTCGTATCACAAGAAAGTAAAAGTACAATTAAATGTTCAAGCTGCCTTCTATTAGAAGACTACGGCGGACTAGTATTGTATTTCACCATATTCTATTCAGAATGAAGTTGCCATATATGTAAGGATCACATATCAAAGCTCAAAAGCATCAATTATACCATTACTGTGTGGTGTTGACTGTGCCGACCAGCTGCATATATATGATATCGGCCATCATGTTTTACCTAGTAGGCTACCTTACACAACAATATTGTAGTCAGTTCTCTATTTAAAAACCCACTTGCAATGAGATGTCATTTGACAGTATCATAGAGACATATTCAACGCATGTATTCAATTTTGTTTAAGTGTAGTCAATATATAAAACTAGGAACTCGCGAGGGATTTTTTCGTAAGAGTAGGGATTCAACAAGTGAAGCATGAAGGTGGAGCGTTCCGTTTAATGTGCCTCTCAATATCATTACAAACATATGCTAAAGGTTATTGAATGCTACATTTAAATGCATTGATAAGATGATCGGAATTATGATCCCATTCCTGCTCTATGTTAATGGATTATATTAAAGAAATCATAAGTATTAAAAGTATTCGGAAAATGTCTCTGCGAGTAAATGTTTACCCAACACAGGTCCAAATCACAGACCCCGACATCCGATTAATTGTAGAAAAAGAATCGTACGGCTGAAGCTGACATATATATGTATCAAGACAAATGCTGCGCTACCGCTTGACACAGGTTTCCAATTCGAGAACGCTGACGTTGCGCACGAAGCTTCTCGAATTGTTATTTAACAATACATGCCATTTAACTTGCTTGGAATATTTGGGATAACGCTGGCAACACAGCTAGACTGACAATACTCTAACTTTGGATAGACACGTGTTGAATTTCAGTAGTGATGTTAACCCCAGTGTCGTTATTGATGAGGCGTTTTAACTTTCTACTCAAGTTGAACTTGTTCACGGTTACTCTTATATTTACTTAAAAACCACAAATGTACGCATAATTTACGATTGATTTAACTGTATATTTATGCTTGCCTCGTTGAAAATCCACAATTGATTTAATTGTGTAAACTACTTTTATTTTTACTGTTGCATGGTAACAGCTATACCTTTTTTGACTTCCCTTTTATGTATAATTCCACATAGCACATAGAGACCACCGACTGAGTTGAAATAGCTGAAGCCGCTCGATAGCTTGAAGCACAAATGTGATAGGAATTAACTCTTCTGTTTCTGAACAAAGAAGACTCAACATGGTATCACCTAATTTTAAATTCTGTATACCACATGGTTGATCACGACTCAAACAAACAAGGGAAGTCACGCAAGAAATTCATAGGTTTTATTATTGGGTACCGCGCACTTGTTGACGATGTTGCACTAAGGTCAAGAGAGCAACAAGAAGTTTCGAAACGTTTCAGCGAGGTCAGACCAAACCTTTTGTCTGTCACCTTCTGTTCACGAAGAAGAGAGTACTTCCCATTTTCGACATTACTTGTGATAAAGTTTATAATCTGTACCTAACACACAGCTTACACTGCATCATTCTCTACCCTCCGATTTTTGTACTGAGGATATAATGAAATAATGTTAATTATTGATTGTTTTATTTGCGGACACATAACTACAGTCATACATAGGAAGAGTAAATGTGCAGTGAAAAAGTTAGTACTTACTGTAGATCCTTCAGCATCAGGAACTGCGGTAAGAATTATTTGTGGTTCACGTACTTGACTCACAAAATCTACGGAAAATATACATCCAGGATCTGATACCGGATGAAGGTATTACTGAAAGAGGCCCTGTTTTGCAGTTAAGATAAACATTCAACCACACAATGACACATTGTCGAAAAATAATTATTTTAATACAGTATCCACGACTTGGAGGCAACTCACGGTGAAGTATTTGTATCTGAGGGGCTAGATGATATGTAATAAGTTGACACTTCACCTCATCAGCTTTTATTGTGTGCTAATTCAGTATTTTAAACTTATTAAGCTCAACTTTCAAGTGAGGGGCATGATGCTGAATGCGATCGGAACTGCTCAATATGAGAAACGACTGAATATGTATGGTATTTACTTTGAGGGCGTGCCTTTTCCTTCGTTGGCTTCACAGTGATTTATCAATGTGACGACTGTCAAAGTGTATTTGAAGAATTGAAAGTAACATGCTATCAACTTAATATTCACTTCACGAAGAAAGGCCCTTCAGAAGAACCAACGAGAATGCCCCAATAAAATGCACAACTCTCTCCACAACGTTCTTGAAATTTTCCGTGGGGCAGTTCCATAAACAACAGTAGGTCCTGTATCACGATCAGTCAGACCATCTTCCAATATATTTTTTATCTAAATTATTGAAACATTTGTATTTACAATTAAGATATTGCAAGGAGGCCGAAATATTTGCCATCTATTCATGTTTATTATTAGTAACAGCTTGATGTGAAAACATTATCAAAATAATTATATAATTTTATTTCATACTTAAAATAAATTCTATTCAAATTTGTGTAAAAATTATTTTTGATCACGTGACATCTAGCTGAAAAGGCACATGTATCGCAAATCTAAACTACCATATCTTTGTTAAACATCGATCAGAAGTCGTACCAAAAGTTTTGTTTACTTTCGGCGTATGCCTTTTACTCATTTCTAAACAATTTTGGGAAATAATGTTATAATCTTGGTCGTCAGTTTTACAAATATTGCAAGTATATGAGAGCAACTGACTTTAAAGGTGGTGGATTCCTGATTGTGCTTATAGTGTATTTCATTGAAAACCACCATTTCCAACTGTGCATAAAATCAGCATTTTTATTTATTTGTAGATCGACAGTTAGGTTTCTCGTGAAAATCCGGTACCTGGTATATGGGTGTAAAGGCCCGATTTAAAATTTCGAGTGCAAGCACGACAATACCCAGTGCTTTATCATCACGGACTTACGAAGTTCAGGTCATCAGTTGCTCGTCAAATATATATATATATAGACAGAATACTCCCAAGAGTCTTTGTTAAGGTATTAATAATCACAAGTGGTGATTCTCATGATCAAAACTTACTATTTGTCGTGGGTTATCTGCTGAGTTTATCAGAAGTGAATGTCGAGGCTACACCATCAATATGGATGGAGCCAGAGGACAAAAGGGAAATACTTGAATCAGGTAGTATGAACGGTGTTGACGTATTTCTACAATGTTTGGTAAACAATCTCAATGCTGCCTATAAGGTGTCATGGAAGAAGAACGGGATTGTTATCAGTGATGATTTGATCATGCGTCAGACTTTGGACCAGGTACAGTATCATACAAAATACCGCGGGAAAACACTATGCACTTGAGATATCGCAAATCACAGAGACAACATTCCAAAAAGATAACAGCCAGTATCAGTGTATTGTTGTTGACATTCACAACAATAATAATGTGGTACAATCAAGGATAGCTACGGTCGTTATTTACGATACGGTGGCGTGTCTGCTTAACGATAATATCAACTTAACTCACTCATTGTCTCAGCAGGTTTAATGACCAATGTTACATGTCGTATATACTCACTCAGCAATCCACAAGTTAGTGTTCTTCTGTTTAAACAAGGTAGCGACCTGTCAAATTTATTAGCATTGCAAAAAATGGACAGTTTTTGGATGCAAATTACCTATGGGTGCCGGGCAAAGACGAAAATGGCATAACTGTGGTATGTGTGTCAAACCATCCTACGTTTACAAAGAGCTGTATTATGGAACCATTTACAGTCCCAATACAAGCCTTACGTTCCCATAACACATATTAGCCGACGCAGTGCCTTTATTAATATTTGCAAAATCGTACAAGAGGAAACTGAAAACAAGCAAAGAAGCGACGAAAAATTCTTTGGAGAAAGAGTTGCATGGCATTAACCCTAAAAATGACGTACAGGCATATGATGCGGTGGTAGGCTTTGAACTATAAAATCAAACGAAGCAACGAACGGCAGAAGATTTGGTGTCTCGATCGACGAATTACCCATAGCCATGGGTGAATGTAGTGTTACGGTTGAAAGTGGCAGCTCGTATACAAATGCTGTTTTATTAGCGAATCATGTATCAAATGATCAATTCGACACATCAGCTACAGTAATAGGAGTGTCCGTACTCATAAAATTGATTCACAAAGTAAATTTTCCAACCTTCGCTGTACGAAACTATTGACCTATTAATGGCGTGACCTACAGTCTGAAATAACGTCCACTAAGAAGTTTTTTTCAAGTAAGATGTACTGGACAATATCTTGCCTTGAGGAAGTCGAAGTTGTCACAATTACTTTCCAATTATGCATTGATTTTCCTTTTAAAGAACAGATGTGTGTACCTGTTGCGTGTTGGAGTGTAACTAATGTACCTTTCAAGCCCATGATATTACAAGAAATAATAAATTGTTTCCTTAATTGTCGATAAGGAAGAATTCACTGGCTTTTACTAAATGTGTATTTCATGAGAGATTAGAAAAAATGTAATCAGAATTAATTCAAAGCGGCGGTCGTACAACAGCAGAATCACGTTAGATTTTCATGTTACAAGAAAGTAAAAGTAAAATTAAATGTTCAAGCTACCTTGTATTAGAAAACTATAGCAGGCAGGCTAGTATTGTTTTTCACTATATTGTATTATAAAAGAAGTGCCCTATATAGAAGGATCACACATCAGTGCTCAAAAGCATCAATTATGACATTCAGTGATAATTTGAACATGCATCAGAAATTTTTATCACATGGTTGATAACTCAAGGTACAATATCATACAAAATATGATGGGAAAACAGTATGCACTACAGATATCGCTAATCACAGAGACAACATATCGAAAGGACAAAGGGAGTATCAGTGTATTGCTATTGACATTATCGTAATAAATGTAACTCAGTCAAGGATAGCTACTGTCGTTATTTACGATACGGTGGCGTGTCTGGTGAATGATACCTTCAACTGGAACTCAGAGTTTGTCTCAGCTGGTTCAACAACAAAGGTTACATGTCGTACACACTCACTCAGCAATCCACAAGTGAATGTTTAATTATTTACGCAAGGTAACGACCTGTCAAATTTATTAACATCGCAACAAACGGACAGTGTTTGGATGCAAATTACATATGGGTACCAAGCAAAGTCGAAAACGGCACAACTGTGACATGTTTCTCAGCCATTCCAACGTTCCATTCGACAAAGACCTGTACTATGAGACCATCTACAGTCCTACACAAGCCCGATGTGACTGTAACACCGATATCATACACAGTAACTTCAACATCGTATAGTCAAGTGTTCACTTGCAATGCTGATACTAATCCCGGTGTTGAAGTTGATGAGTACGTTTGGAAATATGATGGCGCTTCTATTCAACCAAGCGATCAATTTATGTACGCCAGCGATTGGTTTTCGTAATATATTGGTTACCACTGACATACTTGGTTACAATCTATCGGCTTCAGCAACTACCGCCAGGAAAACGACTTCCAAGGTCAACACATCCTTTTCAACCAAAAAAAAGAAAAGAATTCAACTCAGAAACAAACGGATGCTCCTGATTCATTGTATTATCCATTATATTATCCAAACTAGCATCGATGAACAAGGTTACCAAGGATGTGTTTTTTACGTCAACTAATATGACTCCGACAAAATCACAAAAGAAGCATACAGCTGATGATGCTAATTCTAATGTTACAACAGTGGCGATAGGAAAACAAAAACATTAATCCCAAGACCCCACTATTTGAGTGCAAAGCATGGTAGCAGGGGTTGGGATGACGAATTGTATTTTGTCGTCTTATTACATTTTCAAAGAAGCAACCATATGCGGAAATAAATGGTTGGGTTTTTATTGAATACTTTACTTGCATTAAATTGGGAATGTAAATATATCACCCACACTGGTATCTTTGTCAGAGAAAATACAGAACCTCACAAGAACATAGCAAAGTTCTTGTTGGCACAGATACCGGAAAATAAGTTCGACAATAGCATATCAGCGTGTTGTGGTGAGTGAAACGTACATGCTTAGAATTTTGATGTGGCATGACATATATATCAGGATGGTAACGTTAGGGAGTACGGATCCTACGTGAGTAACTTTATACAATCGTAGCAGTTGACAGTGGTATAAGCATTACTTCGTTTTCTGAGCGATCTACGACACAGGGAGGATAGAAGGATGAAAAACCAAGTCATAACTAACCTATTTGTCACCTATGTGTGTTTCTCACTCGTATCAGAAGTAGTCGTCGAAGCCCAACCGTCTGTATGGCAAGAGCCAGATGACGCCATGATAGTCCTTCAACCAGGAAGTGCAAACGATGTTAAGGTATTTCTGAACTGTGCGGTAATTAATCTTAATGCAGATTATAAAGTTTTATGGAAAAAGGAAAGCGTCATTATCAGTGATCATTTGGAGATGCGTCAAGATGTTAACAATCTTATAGATACTGATAGATATGAGGTGATACACACTGCCAGCGACAAACAATATTCGCTTGAGATATCCTCCATAACATCGTCAACCTATGAAAAGGACAATGGCCGATACCAATGCACTGTCATCAACATCAACGATGGTCAAACAGTGTCGGAGTCAAGGATAGCAACAGTCGTCATCTACGACACAGTGGCTTGTCTGGTGAACGATACTTTCTTCACATACACATCATCGCGATTTATCTCAGCTGGTTCACTAACAAAGTTTACATGTCGTACATATCCACTCAGCAATCCACAGGTTAGCATCCAGCTACTAAAGCAAGGTAACGACCTGTCAAATTTATTGACATTAGCGGTACAGGGATCATTTTTGGAAGCGAATTACGTGTGGATTCCAGGCAAAATAAAACATGACTCAACCTTTTCATGTATAGTAAGTCATCCCAGTGGTCTTCAGACAGTTAAGAGTTGTGTGATGGGACCATTTACTGTTCAATACAAGCCCAACGTTACAATAACAACGACAACAAATACGATAATGTCAACACTGGACTCACCTATGTTCACTTGCAATGCTGATGCTAATCCTGTTGTTCACACTGATGATTACGTCTGGACATTTGACAGCACCTCTATTCAAAATGTTGACCGATTTCTATACGTCGGCGAAAAGAGAAACCTGGTGATCAGAAACATGTCACCAGCAGATAATGGAATGCACAGTCTGACTTGTGAAGTGACCAATGTCATCGGCACAGGTTCTCATACTGTACTCGTCACTATTGCCATACAGGAAAACAATCCGTCGACCACAACAGACACTATCGGGAAAACGTATTTAAATGTATCCTCAGACGTTGCTACTAGTTTGTACCCGACTTCTCTAAAGTTTGAGTCCAGTGTTCTTGAAACTCAAGATAGATTAATATCCAAACGCGGACTTACACGACCTGCAAGTTATAGAAATAACATTGAAACTACAACCACGGTGACTAATGCAGTCGACACATCGTTTCAAATGCCGAAGACAAAGTCCAGTGGTAGATATGATTACAACGATGTTATCACGGCCGGAGGCTTTGGTTTTGCGATTGGAATTGTCCTCACTGTATTCATTACAGTGCCATATTTCGTCGCGAAAATATACTTTAGAAAGCGCCAGAGAAACATTAATACAAAGAAAGATTCTTTGGAAAATGGGTTTAATGACATAAAACCAACAAGGGATGTAAGAGGCTCGGACATTGTGCCAGACTTTGGACTTGCACGATGCACAGCGCAAACAACTGTGGAAGATGGGGGTGTCGTGATGGATGTGTTGCCCATCACCGTAAATACACGTAATGAAGAAGATGAAACCGACAGTTCGTATGCAAATGCAGAAGTCACCACACATGAAGAACAAAATGACCAGCCTTACCAGTCTCTGAGAGAACAAAGTGAAAATGTGTATTTTTCTCTTAGGAAATAATTTTTCCATCGGAGTACTTACATTATTAATCCTCATGTACATTCCCTGCCCGAATGGTTTAATGTTGAATGGTATATTCATATGAAAGTACTAAGTGACTAAATACGCATTAAGCAATACCGTAAGCAGTACAACATTGTTCTATCTTGGATCGGATGCAGAACAGAAGTGACACGAGATGATATGACCTTAAGCCACCAAGAACTTAATAATATTATAAGAGCAAGATGAGAGGTTGTTCAGTATTACAGTTAGGCAAATTGTATTGGAGTTTACGGTGAGTTATGGACTGAGCTGTACGCAAATAAAACAAGGGGGAATCTTGTTTTTGACCATATTTTTCTTGTTCATTTCAAAGACCTGGATGTAAACATGTTAAGAGACGGAATCTCCATTATCAGAGCTAATGATCTTTAGTTTCAATTTTTTGCAGAGTTTTCCGGTCTAAAATAAGTTCTTGACCGAATAAAGAATAAGGTAATTTTCTGACCAATTTTATTCAATTTTTACAAGTTTTTACATCAAATTCCAGAATTAAATGAAAATGTGCTTCTAAACATGGATAGTTCTTGCTACCGCGGACAATTGTAAAAATTGGTTGGTTTTACAGAAACGCTCGGCTGGCAGAGATAGATCGCCAAAAAATACAGGTTACTTTTCTTGCCATTTTCGCGTTTTGGCGCTTATTTCCGTAATATGGATTTGATAATATAAAATCAATTTTTCATAGATAGATTCAATGTCTGTTTGACAAACTGCCTATAAAATATGATTGATAATTCTCCTCTATTAGGTCTGTAATCTTGATCTGAGCATGGAAGAGTTTTAAATGTTTTTCTGTATCGGCAGATCTTTGACCGTTCACTTTAATGAGCGGTGTTTGAGTAACAAACACGATTGGAACTAAATTGGGATAATTGGATTGGCACAATTTCTCAAAAATTTAAGGACTTTGTTAAATATTACACCATATTTACTAACCATCTTTAAAATTTTACTCAAATTTTGCGATATTGTGCTCATGTAATGAGTAAGAATCATTGCATGACTCCATCTAATGCAATATTGTTCAATACTTATGAACAATATTTATATTTGAATGAAAATATGTGAACTTGTCTATAATTTCTTTGGTACTGAAATACTAGTTTTAATCTCGATTTGTTACTTTTCCCCAACCAAAATGAAGTTTTTCGATCGATTTAAGGTTTAGTTAGTCAGGGTCATTTCAAAAGTGCCCTGACTACATTTAGTGTTTATTAAGCCCCAAATTGACGAAACAGTAAGGGACATTTTAAAAGTGCCCCGACTCAAAGTCATTAATTCGACACATTTTACGCATTTTGTGTCGTTTTTTTAAGACATTTACACAAAAATACCACCTTTTCATAGAAATGAATACGATTTAAGGGATATACAATAATTGACGTGTTTTCGTTGTTTTGTTCCATGAAAACAATATTTTAATTTTTACAGTATTCTATCATTTTGTAAAATTTAAGCTGTAAAAACTTCGATTTCATCAAACTTTCGTTATATTTACTCTCATCCAATTATCCCAATTTAGTTCCAATCGTGTTAACAGTAAACTTTAATGATTCATTATTAATGGGGAATATCCATTTACATTGCATCATTGTAATATGGTATTGTTAATACATAATTAGAGATATAAATAATTAATGCAACAATGACCGAAAAACGGTCTCATTATTACGTAATCTCATTTATCATTATTTGTTGATATTTTAATCCAATATGAATTCTTCGATTTGCTGAACAGTTTGCGTTGTTGTTCACACAAACCACTCCAAATCCTATAATGCCGACTCAAATGTTAGAAGTTCTAATAATATTTGAAACAGAACGCACCTCCAACTTTTATCAAAATGTAAGGTCATTGTACTTTTGAAGTTATCAAAATCGATTTGATGTATACGTCACTATGCGTCAATTCTAAAAAAGCAATTAAAACTTAAATGTACAGTAAGCAGATTTTCAAGTTGCATTTTAACAGAACACTTTGTTAGAGACTTGTATTTTGTTGTCTTATTACATTTTGAAAGAAGCAATCATACACGAAAATAGATTGTTGGGTTTTTATTAAAATCTTTACTTGTAATGTAAATATATAACCAAAACGGATATTTTTGTCAGAGAAAATACGAAACATTAACAAACAAACACATCAAAGCTCTTGTCGGCACAGGTACGGAAGAATAAGTTCTACAATACCATACAAGTGTGTCGTAGTAAATCAAACGTATATGCTTAGAATTTCGATGTGGCGTGACATATCAGGATTGTAAAGTTAGGGAGTACGGGTCCTTCGCGAGGAAGCTTATATATACAATCTTAGCCATTGACAGCGATACAAGCCATACTTCGTTTATATCATTAGTAATGTACGACACCGAAAGGATGAAAAACCAAGTCATAACTAACCTATTTGTCACCTATGTGTGTTTCTCACTCGTATCAGAAGTAGTCGTCGAAGCCCAACCGTCTGTATGGCAAGAGCCAGACGACGCCATGATAGTCCTTCAACCAGGAAGTGCAAACGATGTTAAGGTATTTCTGAACTGTGTGGTAAATAATCTTAATGCAGATTATAAAGTTTTATGGAAAAAGAAAAGCATCATTATCAGTGATCATTTGGAGATGCGTCAAGATGTTAACAATCTTATAGATACTGATAGATATGAGGTGATACACACTGCCAGCGACAAACAATATTCACTTGAGATATCCTCCATAACATCGTCAACCTATGAAAAGGACAATGGCCGATACCAATGCACTGTCATCAACATCAACAATGGTCAAACCGTGGCGGAGTCGAGAATAGCAACAGTTACCATCTACGACACAGTGGCTTGTCTGGTGAACGATACTTTCTTCACATACACATCATCGCGATTTATCTCAGCTGGTTCACTAACAAAGTTTACATGTCGTACATATCCACTCAGCAATCCACAGGTTAGCATCCAGCTACTACAGCAAGGTAACGACCTGTCAAATTTATTGACATTAGCGGTACAGGGATCATTTTTAAATGCGAATTATGTGTGGATTCCAGGCAACATAAAACATGACTCCACCTTTTCATGTAAAGTAAGTCATCCCACTAGTCTTCAAACAGTGAAGAGTTGTATCATGGGACCATTTACTGTTCAATACAAGCCCAATGTTACAATAACAACGACATCAAACACAATAATAACGTCAACACTAGACAGGCCTATGTTCACTTGCAATGCTGATGCTAACCCTAGTGTTCACATTGATGATTACGTTTGGATATTTGACAACTTCTCTATTCAAGGTGATGCGCGATTTCTATACGTTAGCGATCACAGAAATCTACTGATCAGAAACATGTCACCGACAGATAATGGAATGCACACGGTGACTTGTGAAGCTACCAATGTCATCGGTACAGGATCTCATACAGTAGGTGTTATGATTGACATACAAGAACACAATCCCACGACCACAACAAATACTATCAGTAGAACGTCTCCAAGGGTCACCGTATATCTTTCAACAGAGAAAATTTTAACCAAGCCATTAATCTATACTCACCTTACAAAACTGTCCACACTTGCGACTGTGTACACAATGACCAAGGATACAATGTTTGAATCAACTGACAGCACTCTGACAATATCTAACAAGGAGCATACGGCCGACAATGATGAATCAAATGTTGTACCAATGGCAATAGGAGTTGTCATCGGAATCATTGTCCTAGTAATCACAGTGATACTTGTAACTGTGTGTATTTTAAAATTTCGAAAAAAGAAAAATATGCGACAGGCAAGTGGAGCGGTACACAGTGAAAGCGACTATTCTGATTTGCCCACCTCAAGCTATCAACATGACAATTTGGAAAATGATAATATTGGTTTGGACAATACTGTTATAGGGATGGAAATGCCAGTGAGAGAACAGAGAAGGCCAAATCCAGTTGGTTCGGAAAATGCAAACGAGTTTCAGACTCAAGGCGGATCTGAACATCAGTCAAATGACAATTGCGTCGATGAAGAAGATAATGTTAAACGTGACGAAAGAGAGTCTGTGAGAAAGGACGCCGATATTTCTGAAGTATTTACACCCAACAAGATGCAAGAATTGAAGAAGAACATTTCTCCTTTACAATGTGATAGTGGTTTCACAAATCTAAATGGTGGAGAACAACCAGAAAAGGGGACCCTTCACGCCAGTTACGCGAGGAGCTCTGGACTAGGGATTACAGAAAAAAACGTCGGCCAACACGACAATACAGAGGGTCAAGAGTTCACAAACCAAACAGTAAACAAACCACTTATGAGAAACGTAGAAGACCTGACCTATGCCGACCTAGATCTGTCGCAAACACAGACAACAAAGGCAGCCTCCATTAAGAAAATAGACGACGAGGAAACAGTCTATGCAGAATTAAGAGTGTAATTTTCGCTGAGCTCATATTTGATGTCCGCTTTTTTCATGCGCATACAAGTTATGCAAACGTTAATTTGTTACTCAGTTTACTGTTACTTTATAGGTCTTCTTGATTTTATTTTCTTGATATGTGCAAATAACCGGAGATATTTCACATTATTTATGATTAATTTATGTACATTTATGTCGCATTGGTTGAAAATCCATCTCCATTGATTGACTTTCGTGTTGTTCTAAAGTACACCATGTCTATTTAAGCATCCAAATTCAACTACGTACGATTTTCTTGTGTCAATGGAAATTTTCTGACGAAGCAAAAATAGCGACCTAGCGACTGTGTTGTCTACTTTCACCTTTACTGTAGCACAGTAAAAGCTTGACCTTGTTGACCTTCATTTTTATGCGTAATCCCATGCAGCACACAGTGACCGCCGATTAAGTTGAACTAGCTTAAGGTAGTATGCACCTCGAAAGTGAAAGACTTAAACTTTTGCTCTAACTTTCCTCAACGGATCTTTCAATCATTCTCTTTCAAAATCAAGAATAAAAATAGGGGGTCACCGTGCAAATTTTGGTACTAGAGAAACAATTTACCCAAGATTTGTCGATATTAGAAATTCAAAATGGCCGCCATCTATGTGTTAACTCTATGGAGAAAAATAAAAATTTTCGAACTTTGAAAAACTAAGCCGGTGAAAAGTTTCCTTTCACCAAGAGCTTTAAAATGAAACACCACATGTGGTATATCAGAAGAGAATTGTAAAAGTTTGAGAGTCCGAACATCTGTCCCCGAGGCGCGTTCTACCTTAAGCCGCTCGAAATCATGACGCACAAAAATGATATGAAATCTACACTTTTGGCTAGAGCAAACCAAACGAGGTATCATTTTAATTTTAAATTCTTTATACCAAATTGATTGATTCATTACGAAGCACACACACACAGAGTGTTGTAGACAGATGTTTAGGAGAAGTCACGCCAGACGATCGTTGGTTTTATTATTAGGTGCGGTGTACCGCGCTATTGTTGACTAGGGGGCACTGGGGTCAAGGGAACAATAAGGAGTTTCGGAACGTTTCAGTGAGGTCAGACCAAAACTTTTGTCTGTCACCTTATGTACCAAACTAAACGTACTTCCTAATTTCAACATTCCTAAAGTTTTTAATCCGGACTTAACACATAACTTACATCTCCACCCTCTTATTTTGTGCAGAGGATTCCTAGGAATTTTTTGTTCCTTATTGACAACCGGCCAAATAAATACACTTGTATGCCAGGCTGATAAATAAAATTTATCTATCGGTATTTACTATGTAAGTGCAACTTATAACGAATCAAGGGATTGTTTTACAAAAATTATCGCGACTTAGAAAATAATTATTTTCAAGGTCAATAGCACCATCACTCCTTTTCGATACATTGTTGTTGTCTGTGAAAATTACCAAGAAGACGGAAAGGCGTACGATTTGATTACAGGGTACTATGATTCCTGTTGCTGTTCAAATTAAATAAAACCATGTTTGAACTATGTGTATAGCAGTATAAATGGCACGTGACCTCTTATACAACAACGATTGAAGACATTTGACCAATCTAAGGTTTACTTATCTTTGAAATATTTTTTATTTTTCATTATAATGTTTTCTACTGTGTCCTGTACCCAGCTTACGTATAGAAGTCAGTATAGTCACTCGGAAACTTTTCTATTTGATAAGAAATTTTCTCGAAATAACATGAATAATGTCACTGTTTGCTGATGGATAATCACACAAGACAGTTTTTTAGATAATTCATCATACATCACGTTAGTTTGTTTACAAGTTAAACATCAAGAGTACAATTTTGTAAAGTTTGAATTGAAGTTTTATCCACAATTTAAAGATGTTTTACTCAGCCATATTTAACATGATATCCTAGTAAACTATGAAAAGTTTAATCGAATGTGAACATTTACTTTCTTCCCAATTTCCTCACAAAGATGGTGATGTGTTGTCATTGCTGTTATTCCTGTGAAGGCTAAATCTTGGATCGGTGATGTTGTTTTCTGTGCATTGTATTTGTATTTTGAGATATTTTTGTCATTTCAAAACATTTTAAGAAGACTGATATAGATACTGGATGAGACCTTCTAATACAAGATGTACCTTTTCAAAATAATATAGACAGAACTATGGTCGAATAAGTTGTACCTTCCGTCAAATGACATCTTTTTCCAACAGTTATCATGATTTCAGAAATTTCCTCAGACTTCGTTTTTTCTGTATATTAATCAGGTTTCATACATTTATTAGTTTTATAATGATCACTCAAACGAGTGTTTTATTTTTCGAGAATTTTCTCAAAGAAATTACGAAATACAATTCAAAAATGTACACCTGACTGGATTTTTACCGAATGTAGAGAACACTTTATAATGTAATTTCACAACGCTTTAACACATCAACTTGGCGGAACTCATCACGGTAGTCCCACTCTCCTTATACAAACTACTTACTTAAAGCCACAGCGAGGTTGATATCGACATTTCTTAGTCACAAGGTCTCTATGTAAAAGCAGAAATGTACGCAGGTAGAAGTGTTTACGAAGACCAAAAGGAATGTACCTTTCATATGAAGCTGCTGTCAAATAATATTTGTATATATCCTCACGTGAGTTTGATCTGAGCTGTTAGTTACCAGACCGAGAGTAAATAGTAAATACCCATGCTAAATTTGCAAAATACACGTTTATTTCATTGCTTAACATAAAAAAGCAGAACTACAGAAGGTGCGGAATAAAACTGAACTCTCGAATCTAAAGTACAACTATTGTGACACCACGTCAAACTAAAATTAATCGCCAGTATCCGTGGGTTGTTCCGTCTTTTGAAAGTGACCCGTGTAAATAATTTTGTTTGCTTCTTAACAATGCCCGAAATTCCAAAATAAAAAAACATAGACTTTTCCTTATATACAGACTCTGTTCTCTTTTTTTCTGGGTCGATTATATAACATGTAAAAACTCCACACCATCAGACAGGCACTTGTAAATGAGCGCCCTCAAGAATGGTTTTGCAAAAGCGACCTCGTCCCGCAAGATTTAATTTCAATATCTTGGAAATGATTAAAGCCAATTTAAATAGTAAATAAAAATAGGAGGGCAGAAATGCACTCTTCAAACTACTTACTCATTAACCAACTATTAGTTAACACACAAAAATCATCACTCTCAAATAATTTATATTCGGTTTACAAAATACAGCTTGTTTTACTTCTTTCCAAATTCAAAAGTAAAGCTTATTCAGGTGACTGATATTCCTGAGTAGGTTCAATTTATAATCAATGTTTGAACATATTTCACTTTAACCGATATAATTGCGGATTTTGCCCAATGCATGATGCCAGAAGTCTACTTGTATAGGTTGTGAACGTCGACGAAACCGTTCCTGTGGTTTTCGACATGCTCTTCTGAGCATGTGTTTAGATGACCGCAGAGAATTAACAAAAACTGAAAGTTGTACAGATGTAAGTTGAGTAGATGCTAGTAGTAAGTTAACTAGAAACATGTTTTTGCACCCTTTCGTCTAACCTCAAAGGAAACCTGATAAAAGCGTGCATTTTATTCGCTGATATGTAGCAGTCTTGCAAATCGTCTCTTTATCGGCTATTCAAAACAGGTGTTACTCAAACGACGCAGCCAACGTCGTACACTGGTGAAGCCCATATAATTAGCCCACGGCGACACTCGTCAACTGGTTTTGCTTGTTGAAAAATATATCAAAAATATCAAAGATACAAGAATTTCTTATGAGATTTATAAGTAAATGTATGGTCTCGGAGAAATGAACAAATTAAATGTAACTGATATTTTGCGAACAGCTCTAGAACAGATAGATTTTTAAAAATGTAAGTGAGTTACTCATATATATATATATATATATATATATATATATATATATATATATATATATATATATATATATATATATATATATATATAATTCAGTACGTTTTTACCCTTTGTAATGCTGTTAACGGTTTTGAGAAATATATTTTTCTCTTGATATTTACATATCGAAGCTGACAGTGTTACATTCAGCCGATCATGTAGAGCCTTCAGTGATCTGTGCACCATTTCATGTGACGATTTCGAAGTTCTCCGAACTTTATTTGATCTCTCACTCCCCTACCAACACTACACTTTAAGATAAGGCCTCTTTATCATCACGTCAGTAAACGTTTAGATGTTTAAGCAAAGTGTTCAGTGATGTCCATGAAAAACTATGTCCGTCAAATACACCGGCCAATAGCCAGCGTTGAAGACTATGAAAATCAATGGAAATAAATATCTAGAATATCTATCGATGGCTATCGCTTTGTTTTTCAGTTTCAAACCCTCGGCGTACAGGCTGTCGGAGAGGCTGGTCTCGCTTCCGCTTTTCATGTACGCAAGCGCAGTGGCAACTTTGTAACTACTTCCACGCTTGAGCTTGTTGCTTTTGGATTGTTTACGATTGGTCTGTGCGAACGTCGCCGAATTTTGCGATGAAGATATGTCGTATCCGTTCTGTCTCCGAAAAGCACGTCTTGTGTACTGGTCGTTTTCGATAGTGTATATGTCGTCACGGCTACTCATCTCCATATTTTGATCACGTGTCTCCGGCCCACGACCGTTGGACACCTATGAAGATGAGACAAAAAAGAATTGTGGATAAACATCCGTTCGCCGTTCTCTCATTTGCTACTTTTAGCTCTTCTACATATTCTATATCCATACAATATCAAGTTTTACTTATGGTTAGTGATTAATAGTGTTTAGCTCGTTTTTTATCAAAGTCATATGCCCGATGGTATGAGTTTTCATGTCACCAAGGCAACACGACATCATTAGTAGAAGCTAAAAAGATACGCTCAGACTAATTATCTGCATATGAGCATGTGCTTTGATCAATCCTGAAGTCATGTGAACAATAAAGGTCAAAGTTCGTACACTTTGAGATTCAGTTATCCTGTCCAACCCCGACTGTAACAATATGCAAAGTAATATTCAAATTGAAATAGTTTTGCAGAAATCATTTCTCCATGGAACTCACGACTTCTTTGTTGGTGAAAATGTTCAGAGAAATCTCATCTTCGTTTTCCCTGTTGGTCTGTGCCCTGAAGAAGTTACTGAGCGTCTGTCTGTCCTGTCCCAGGGCGTGCAGATAGTTTGCCAGCGCGAATTCTAGCAAGGCGGCAAATACGAACACCATGCAGGCAGCCAACCAAATGTCAATGGCCTACGGACAACACAAAGTAGAATGTGGTCAAAGGTGAAATATTTTCATGTAATGTGTTACTAATGTGGCATATGAAGAAGATCAAGCTTCCTTTTGAAACTTCAGTGTGACACTAGTCAATCAATGACCGGTGCCATATGCAAATACATGCAAAATAATCTGTGAGGAGATGTGTAATAATGGGGAATATTTTCCGTCTACATGAACTGCTTTATATCAGAAGTTGTAGTTCAAAGAGATAGCTTGGCTTGTCGAATTAACTGAATCAATATCGAGTAATTGATGTCACTGATTCACTAAAAATCTTTTCTGTGCCACTGTTCTCACATTTCACCAGTACGTCATCGCTGTTTTTGTTTTTGAAACCTAAACGACGGATCAAAAATTGAGCCAACACACAAATAAAGCAAATTAAAACAACAAGCAAATAAACAAATTGATATATTCTGCCAATTAATCAATCCGAAATAACATTACCACACGCGTACGTACGCACGCTCCAACACGAGGAATTTTTACCAAAATCTTTTGGCATTACCTTTGCGTACGCTACCTTCGGTAACTGTGAACTGACGCCCGAACTCATCGTTGTGAACGTGAGCACTGTCGTTATTCCCAGTGCAACTCTAGCGGGCGCTGCACTGACGTCGACCCAGAACGATACCCAGGATACAACGACGAGCATAATGCTTGGGATATAGGTCTGCAAGATGTAATAACCAAGCTCTCGCGTCAAGATGAATTCCACACTGACGTGGGCAAAATTCCCTGAAAGTAATAATATCATGATTAGTAGATTAAAACAAATCTTCCATGTTGAATTTCGAATACGACGATAATTATAGTGATTATAAAAGAAAGGTCATGAAGGCGACTGACATCAATCCAGTCATTAGTTTTAATAACTATTTGGGAAGAAACGAAGAAGTGGAAGGGAATTATGCTCATAAATCATTTCTAAATTGCATTTTGTAACTTGACTCTTTCTCGAATGAAACAAGTCTAGATACGGCAGTCTTCCCAATCAGCCCCTCAGAATGCCTTGACTTGACTTGATGCGATGCAATTCCCTGTTTTAACTATAAAATCACTTCAAATTTCAAAAGGACATTTCATTAGATGTTGTCTTGATACAAGTGTATTCACTCCTGCAAAAATAGATTTCGGACCATTCTGCTTGTAATACGCCATGGTTTTGGATGTGATACGGTGACCACTGACGTATAGGCAATCAAATTTAAGCTTAGAGTCATAATAATTAATCTTAAGTATTTTAACTTTTCGGAAACGAGGGACAGTGTTTCACTTAATAGGTTTACTGTGCGAAAGACTCACTTGCTACAGTATGGATATATGAACAAGTTATCTTTCGGATTCTCGGTGAAAGTAGAGCTACAACATGAATAACGGTTATTACCGGACCGGTATGAGATTCATGTACACAGCAATCTTCGTTTAGATTTGCACCAGTAATCGCTATAACCTTGGCTATATTTTATAGCTCCATTACAAAGCTTTATCATTGCAATAATATGTTACAGCTAAACGAATCGATACACTGTACGTTGCCTCTGACAACAGTTGCCAGGCGACCGATCCCTCAACGCTGTCTGTGTACCTGTAAACCGCGGGTAACACGTTCAGTATTGCCTTGTTTTCGAAAGGCGAGAAAAATAAACATCGGAAACCCAAAGACGAGGTACTTATATATATAAAATCAAATACCTGTTCCGAACAACATTATTTTGACAGACCTTTCGACAAAGTCTCTGTTTTAATAGGTATCAGTGTGAAGCTGTACATTCAACGAGTATGTTGACATGTCTGCACCACATGTTTGTCGTACCAATCAAATGAAGCATTTATCAGAAGCAATTTCCTGTTCAGCGGATAATTTGTTGTTATAAGGAATGTTTAATCTTATATTCTACGGAAAGTGAGTTCAAATTATACAAGTTCACCTTCATTTTGGCATATTTTCACCGCAATGGGTAGGGAGTGTCCATTTTCTCTGCCTGAGGCACACACGTGTATAGTCATTTGCTTTTAATAATTAATGGGTTATGAACATTATGAGAAACCATGCGTTAAAGGCAAGTTTTCTATCATAACAGCCGCGTTACAGGCAATTCAATGCACACCACAAAACAAAGCTTATATTGAAAAACAAGCTTTATTCATTTCACGCAGTTTCAGGTAGACTTGCTCGTTCGCATCGCTGCAGATTCAGATAAACATGACGGGCATTACTTTTGCCTGTGAGATGAAAAAAAATATCGCATTCACAAAACAATGGCCAGTGGGATGGTGGTTTCGAGAATGAAGTATGGTGTTGTGCCCTTGAAGCAACGCCTTTCAGTCCTCATTGCTTCATACCGTAGTGGGTAGTGGCTACCTCATCCTGTAATTGGGCGTTCGCCTGTTGAATGATGGACTGCTCAAATAAAAAAAAAAGATCTTTAAAATTGACATGTTGGACGAAACAGAGATGAACGAACTGTTAGTTACTAAGGTTGCTAGCATACCTGTGACCAAAAGGTTGTTATCATCTTCACTTTTTGTGTAACCCTTCAATTCATACTGGGCTAGTTTCATTTTTTTGTCCCAATCGACTGATTTATTCTCCTTCCAGAACAGTAACAGATCAGTAGTTGTGTAACCGTCTGTAAAAACCCAACAACAACAGCAGCAGTGTGGTTAGTAAAGTGATGTTTTGGTAGAAAATCAATGAGTAAAATTACATGCACCATTAATCTATCATGATGTCCGGTCCACTCTAGATGCAAACCGCCTTCACTGCAAATAGGGCAACGTTTAAAGATAGTCCGTAATTTGCACTGGATATATAATTATTTCAACCAAAAACATTGTTAACATTGATTAGCTATTTCAAATAGCTAGATAGATCGATAGATCAATAGATCGATACATAGATCGATACATAAAGAGATAGATAGATAGATAGATAGATAGATAGATAGATAGATAGATAGATAGATAGATTGATTGATAGATAGATAGATAGAAACATAGAAACATACATACATACATACATACATACACACACACACATAAATACATACATACATACATACATACATACATACATACATACATACATACATACATACATACATACATACATACATACATACATACATTAAATCAATTTACAAGGTCGAAGGGCGTAAGTCGTCTTCTTCGATTAACTTCTTGACAACGATAACAAATAGGTTACATTGACACATCGACAAGGCCTTTCAGTGTACACACGACGATGAATTTAATCTCTTGTAAGTGGAGGATTTGGTTACATTGCAGTAAAGTCGTGAGAACCTGAATATGCTTCGATGGACGCCATTAACATATATTTGTTATGTAGTTTGCCCTCGACAGACGTTAACAAGGTGTTGGGGTTGTTACTCCGATGGCAGGAATACTTGAATTACTTGATTAAAAGTGATAAATATAATTTTTTGCACACACGATTTAACGACCATCGATAAATGTCGAAAGCAACTTACACGGCTCTATGTGAATCCCACAGTACTGATTATCCATTGGAAATTGCCGTAGATCCATCTGGCAACTCAGGATTAAACTCAACCTGGTTTTAAAATGAACAAAAACGTCAGTTTCAACACTACATTTCCTCGGCCTTCGCCCTGAAGCGCATCGTTTTATCCGCCTACTTCAGTTTCCTGCATGGCGAAAATTAGAAGAAATCTAGAGGTAGTCGATTACGAATGGAAGTGAAATATCTCAATGTATTTTCAATATGTCCCTAGTGATTAAAATTATCACTATGAAATTGCTTTTGTATTTTAATATTTACTATATTGTCAGATATATAATTTATCAACAGAAAAATATTGCCAGATATATATATATATATATATATATATATATATATATGGCAATATTTTTCTGTTGATAAATTATATATCTGACAATATAGTAAATATTAAAATACAAAAGCAACTTCATCTATATATTTCAATTACATAAAACTATCGTATTTTCTACAGGATTTGTGGTTTAATGTTGCCCACAACATGCACGACAGTTGATGGGTTTGGCTTCTGAAGTGTATCTACCTTAGGCTGTATAGTATGTCACCAGTTGAAGTCAACCGGAAGTACACGTTCTCCCTGGTCACGTAGTGAAAGTCAGCCTGCTTGACGTTCACGAAGAAGAGGTCGGGCACCCAGAATCTCTCTCTGATATCATCAGCCAGGACGATCGTGATAGTATCGTTGAATTCTAGGCGCGGATCCCGCCAATACTGCCGGAAATACATGGTCACCTGGTAATCCTGCGGGATAATTTTGTGTCAGAAAATGATTGAATTAAGTGTATGTATGAAAAATTTGATCTCCTGAGATGAAACGATGTTTCGACTGATTGGTTAAAGATACAGAACCATCAATGTTTGATCACGTATGAACGCCTTCGCTTGTTTTGTTATGAACTAATGACACGCATATATGTCGTGTAAGTGATAGGTGAGTTAATGGTAGGTATATGTATTATGGTGATACATAGAACCACCTCGGGAACAGATATTCGGACTCTCAACTTTTGCAATTCTTTTCTAATATAAGCGTACCACTTGTAGGGTTCATTTTAAAGCTTTTGGTGTACGAAAACTTTTAACCGGCTTAGTTTTTCTAAATTCGATAAAATTACTTTTTCTCGTAGAGATAACACAGGGATGGCGGCCATTTTGAATTTGAAATATCGGTAAATCTTGGGTTATTTGATTCACTACTACCAAAATTTGTACGCTGACCCCTGTTTTTAGTCTTGATTTTTAAAGAGACTGATTGAAATATTCCTCAAGGAGAGTTTGAGCAAAAGTTTAAGTCTTTCACTTTCAAGGCGCGCACAACCTTGAGGTAGAATGCGCCTCGAGGACAGAAATCCGGATTCAAAAACTTTCACATTACCGTTTTAATCTACCTCTTGTGGGGGTGCATTTTGAAGCTCATGGGGTAGCAAAATTTTCGCGGTTTATTTTTTTTTAATATCGAAAATTCATTTTTTCGATAGAGTTAACAAAGGGCTGACTGCTATGTTGGTAAATATTTTGTGTAATTCGATCTTCTGGTACCCAATTTTGCGATGCGATCCCTGATGTGGTGTTTGATTAGGCTGGAGGTTTCTTACTCAGTATTTGAACACAAGTTCGTCTTATAATTTCGACTCACATTCATTTACTATATCTTCGTTGACCACACAGACTGGGTGAATGGATGATTTTATGATGTTATGATGTTATGCTTATGGCTGTATGAGCAAATCACGTCGGGCAAATCGTCACCTGCTCTCGGGCACATAAACCTAGGTATTAAGGCAATAATATTTTTATTACATGCCTCTTCACAGTTAACTCTGTATGACATTTAGTTACATGCAGGGCATTCTCAAACAATTCTACCATTCGACCAGCATCTAATAGATTTTAACGAAAGTCAAAATAGCAGTGTGCGCATGGATATTTTACATCGGGCGTTAAGTGTCTACTTGACGTTGAAAACGTCGTTGAAAACGTCGAAGGGCTTCACCGGACCGGGTAACTATGGAAACCGGTCCGCACATCGTTCAGCCGGCCGGCTAACTCCCCGAATGTTCCTATTCAAATCAATGCACTGATTTGCACTCAAATCTAGGCAAGTTATAAAATATATACGAAAACTGTCTTAGAAATCCTTGTTTATATGATGAATATACCGATCAGAACAAATTGTATAGTCAGATGCGAGTGACAACACAAGCTATGAAAACACTGGAAGCCGCGTTTTACAAGTTAACGTCAATGGAGGTCAATTCATCTGGCAGTATTCGGCGGCTTTGATGTCTATTCACAGAGGCGAAAGAGAAATTGCACTGCCGGGGGAATCACTCGGTTTATACCTAAAATGATAGCGTTAATTCAATCGGGATACAGTCGACAAACGAGGATCATGATTCACCTATGAATTTTCATATCCTGAGATAAAGTCGATGAATTCGAACGGATTTTAGTCCCATGTCACGTCAGCAGAAAATTGCAGAAAGCGGAATCATCACTCCTTGACCGGAGGAGCATGCATTGCTGGCATTTGATACAGATAACGGATGTGATATGATAGCAATGTCTATGATTGCAAAGGAAATAAATGACACCTCTTACCATAGTTGTCTCCATAATCGAATCGAAGCTAGTGATGTACATATCACATTCTACATTGACAGGGTGTTCTGAATAAGGACAGAAAAAAAAATCATCAAAACAAGCGACCGCAACAACAGTGGAAGATATTTCTTTGTCTATTGTAAAAGCTACTTGTAAAATTCAGTCAATTTTGTGAGAGAAACTAAAGCTTGATACCGTACATACGGTTTATTTGCGCTTTGTTTATATACACGTGTATATATATATATATATATATATATATATATATATATATATATATATATATATATATATATATGGCGTGTATTTGTTGAATATTTTAAAAGTTCAAGATATTAATCATTTGCAGCTAGTTTGAATTTCCCGGTTTAGTGAGACTGTATTCCATTTTATTGATAATATCCTTATCTATGATCATAATATAAAGTCTAGACCATAAATTGTGAAAGATTTTTTATTGAATGTTACATAACCGCTCTTATTTGTCTGTATAACTTTGTGGTGATAAGATATTTGTTCTCATGATTTATGCTCACCGCTTGCAAACGGCCTGATCGTCCTGTCGTAGCCGTCGAGCAGTTTGCCAATAATTTGGGACTGTAACTCTTCTGAAGATAATTGATTTTTTCTGTTCCCGCGCGACGGTGTTGGCAATGCTGTGGCGTTAACTGCTGTCTCGTTCAGCGCGGCATTCTCATCCACAGTGGTTGAATTGTCACGCCTGAAATATGAGACATCGCAAGGTTGTAAAGTTACTATCGATTCCAGTGAACTCTTAAGCGCTCACGTTATAGATATGTATAGATACACATATAAACACATTTTTGCTTCAAGGCAAACAAGATTCAGTTTATTGTATACCGAGTGTGCATGGCTTAACTCCTTCGACATTAGAGCCCCCGCTAGCTGTAACTCTTGAAATTTGTTGACCTCAAAAAATCTTCCTATTCACTCCTTGTTTTCTCTGAATTCTACACTCTGAAGGGATGTGGGCTTTTGCTGCATTAAGAAAACATTCCGTTGTGAAACATTTGACCAGTAAATTCAAATTTTAACAGTCATTTGGATTTCCCACCATTTTAAAAAAAAACTAATATTACAAAGGAAACAGAACATACAATGTCACAGTTGAAAAAATTCAATTCTATGCATTACATTTGACTACTCTACGCACTCTATGTGAAGATTTCAGTGCAGATATGCACAGTATCCATGGTTTTTGCTTTTACGCACAGGGCTACGATTTAATGTTTGGGCAAACATTTAATCGCAGTGTAATCTTTATTCTTTTCAAAATTGCATATACAATCCCAGCGGGTAGTTAATAATAAGTGTATCGACAAATCTAAATTCTCAAAGACTTATTTTAGCTTGAAAGTAAAACTATTAAAAATAATGTTAAAAGATACAGCTAGTGGGGCTTTAACTATAAGTGTAAGTGCAATTTTAATTATTTCAATCTTTCTTTCCAACATCTTCAATTAGCACCCAAACATCTCTCTCTCTCTCTCTCTCTCTCTCTCTCTCTCTCTCTCTCGCAGCTGGACTCTGTTCATCCGCCTGCTAATCGCTTCAACAATACATCAATCAATATATCCTTTCAACAGCTGCACATCATAAGAAGAGTGTGTCTATAAGCATGCATTCCAAATAACCCGAAGGTATTCATTATATCTGACTGCCATACTGCACAATTTCATGATGAATGCTTAATATCATCTGGTCGAAAGTAACTGGAAGCCAGATCCCCCAATACATTACAAACTGCAGATAAGTCAGTCTACACCTTCCATCGTCCGCCTGCCAACGTCTCTGTGTCTCTCTTGATGTGTGAATAAAAATTGTTCGCGTTTTTGACGATAAATGCTGAAACAATCAAAGGGAAGCGTGTTGATCAACACCAACGTACCCTGTACTGTATAGAACGAGTCAAGACTACACTACATTTTTCTTTTTAAAACGATTGAAATATCGTGGAAAATGAGATGTGAAAAATTTCTTATAACTATCAATACTGAATGTTGCAGGCCTAAAGCTGAACAATGCATTATCAAATGAATACAGACGTGAAGGAAATTTGTGAGGGTTCATTTTAAAGCTCTTGGTGTGATTTGTTCCTCCATAGAGTTAATACAGGGATAGCGGCCATTTTCAATTTTAAAAATCAGTAAATCTTTGGTTATTTGCTTCTCTTGTACCAAAAATTTGCATGGCGACCCTTTATTCTTATTCTTGCTTTTGAAAGACAATGGTTGAAAGAGTCATTCAGAAAAGTTTGCGCAAAAGTTTAAGTCTTTCACTTTCGAAGCGCATACAACCTGAAAGACACACAAAGTTTTTTTTCTTCAATGTAAAAACAAATTTAAATTCGCGATTGATTTGTAAGAAGATTAGATCAATGTACGAGATTGCATATGTACTTTTGAGATCAAGTCTATTGCCAAAGAAATAATCTTAAAGCAGCGACACGTGAGATCGGTATTGATCCGGCAGAGTTTGTGTTGTATCGTTTGCGGTCACAATAAGAAGGGTCAGGGGTCAGCCATTTGATATCCTGGGAGAGGAAGCATCGAGAGTGAAACTGCTTTTATGGTTGACTTGTGAAGGACACCTTCAGGCAAAACATGAATATTTCAGTGTGAAATGGGAAGCTCACCCTATTGTTTTTCTATGCATTCACTTGTTCAGATAATATCACTACTGTGGTGCCTATAAATAAGTCATATTCAAGCAGAGTGTTACATTACTTTGCTCTGAAAACAAAAATAAAATACTAGGGTTTTTATTTTCTTAGCCTGGAGTTGATACAAATGAACTAAAAGAGGTATGCACTGGGTTACAAGACATAGCAACATACAAATAAACATTCAAACGTGCTAGCAATCAAGGAAGAATGAACAAGGAGTAAATGAACGAACAAACAAACAAACAAGCGAATAACAAACAAACAAAACAAATAAATAAATAAATAAATAAATAAATAAATAAATAAATAAATAAATAAATGAAACATAGATTTTCTTTACTGGTATCTTTTCATGAATCTGTATGAATATGAAAAAAAATCTCTTCAAAAATGCCTGACTGATAGCTATGCGGAGAGACATGAATGTTTCGCTGGGAATTCAGATCATCGCGATAATTATAACGCAGTATAGTATTAGCTTCAGTGTCCAACATGATCTGCGTCAAACACCGAGGGCAAATAGTTTTTCTTAGAATTGCTGAGAGTAATGGAAGCGTACTATCCGTTCTCAAACACTGTTTTACGGGATCAGAAAGACACGCTAAGTAACAAAAGCATTTTAAACAGCTCATATCTCCCGACTCGCTAATAGTGCCAATTACGGGGAAGGGACTTTTGCAGAGCATGCGGCATTTGATGGTTAAACTATTACAGTATTGATGACATTTTGTACGCGTGACTTGGCATGGTAAACTTTTTTTTTCCTTTAACAAGCTCTACATTAGAATATTTAAAGCACAATTAATTGCAGCTTTTTATCCATATTCCCGAGTTTGTTTGCCGTTTGTATATAAAATTCAGATGTTCTACAAATCACGTCGAGTTGCCTAGTGTTGGACTTGTTAATTTAGTCTGTATATGTCTAATGTAAAATGTTATTGTAGACGACCGAAATCTGGTCCGGACTCTAAAATTCCTGTGTGCACATATTATAAAACGTTACAGCCATAGTTGCCGTAGTACTATACGGCAGTGGTAGTTACCGACGGTTTTTAATGATGTCTAGTGTCTATCAATACTGTTATGATTTCATGATCATAACTATCACGGTAATATTTGAAACATTTATGGTAAAGTACATTGAAAACGAAGTGACCATAAAAGTTAAGCTCCTGGAGTTGTAGAACCGAAGCTTTTGGGACTATCTGATTTTCATATAGATTTTATAGGTCCAACTATCGAAGTCCTTTATCTGAGAGGCATTGCCAATCACGCTTTCAAAGTAGAACTGGCGTACATCCTGACTCTTTTGAGTCGACCAGATGTTCTGCAGCTCTCAATATTCATCGAGTACTGTGTTATATCTAATTGACAAAGGACACGCGACAAT
Source organism: Ptychodera flava (assembly GCA_001465055.1). NCBI lineage: Eukaryota > Metazoa > Hemichordata > Enteropneusta > Ptychoderidae > Ptychodera > Ptychodera flava. Next base: position 141,848 of record LD342752.1, read on the forward strand.
TTCAAAAGCAGCGTTGATGAAGTCCATCCGGTACTCAGATCAGGAATGAAAGCACTTCAACACTCATCACGGCCTTGTGAGTCAATGAAAAGCATCATTGGCAATATTTTTATAAGAATTCCATTCGAGATTTTTGACAGAATGCAAATAATTTGTAGCACCCTTCAAAGGTTTCACATCTGAAAACAATGATAACTTCGCAGATTTGGGAAAACTACAAAACCATCATGCCAAACAAAATTTATCGATGAACCGTTAGAGCATTTGTCGACCGAAAACCTAGAAGTCATCTCCTCATCAAGAATTAAAATGTATTGCTAGATCAGCAGACTTTATCTACAAACATATGGGCGTATGGGCATTTCTAGAAGTACCTCGAAGTAACAAAAATAAGTTTAGTGACTGTCATAAGACTATAATCCACTTTTAACCAGAGAAAAATATCGCAAACTTTTGCTGCGTATCTAGACATTGATAATCAATTTGACCCGAAAAGAAGACCTTTGTACCCAGCTGTTTGACGGACAAACAGTAATATGTGGATTAAGTTGATTGTTATGTTGCCTATTTTGTAAAAGATTTAATGTCCCTGGCTAATGGCGAATATATTTTTCGCTTAAGTAAGTTATGATGACATTGCCCCCTCGTTCTAAACTACTGAACCCCATATTACTCAAGACACGATACCTTATTAGCATGACCTTACAGATTGTATCAGCAAATTAGCCATTTAGTGGATAAATATTGTAATCTCTTTAACGATTATTTCAGATCTAATAATTCTTGAACTGTCTGTCTGTCTTGCATACCTTTTCTGTTCGAGCCCACTTGTAATTATAAAAGCAGACTTACGGCGCTTGCTTTAACTAGAATGGTCGATCACGATTTTCATATATATATATATATATATATATATATATATATATATATATATATATATATATATATATATATATATATATATATATATATATATATATATATATAGTAAAAGTAATTATATCTTTTACTTAAGTTTCATGCATTCTGCAATCTTCAGACAGAAGTGAATGGATTCTTAGCTCTACCCTCTCATATATATGTTTGGGACGTACCATTCTATTCGTACGTGGTTTTAAAATTTGATAGACATGAGAACACATATCTGCATGGATTATGAATGGCTCCAACCTATTAAACAAGCGTAATAAGCTGCACCCCAAGTGCCTTGCCTCACATCAACCAACAAACACAAATGGTTTGACCAAATTTGATACCTATATGTACGCACTTGAAGCAAATTTCAGACAATACAACCTACCTATCTGACGACCGCGTGAATATGTGAAACTTGAGTAATAGGTACCAAACACACTTGATGTGTTCTCATTTTATTATATATATATATATATATATATATATATATATATATATATATATATATATATATATATATATATATATATATATATATATATATATATATATATATATGTATGTATATATATATATATATATATATATATATTACATAGTCAATTTAGTATATGTATAGTGTATACACACATATATGTGTTATTTGACTACAGCTATTCTACTGATTTGTTTTCGTAGTTTTGTTGCCGTCTGACTAAATATCATCGGCTTGGTAGCTATGGTGTCGGAGACCCTCTTATCAATTTACTGCTTCACTGAGTTGGTCGCGATCGTTTGTCTGTCAAAGTACATGAGGAATATTTGATGTCGGTTAAAAGGTTGCTATGCGTCTACGCCTTCCTGTGTCAACGACATTTCTAGGCCGTTCATCCCTTCGGGCAATTTAATATCAATTGCAGCGAATGACTTCAGACGTGATAGTGCATGAAGAAACAACCATTATATTAAATTTAGAATGCAAAGGACGAGTACTTACCACGCAATTTTATACAGGGCGGGGCGAGTACACAGTTTGTGTAATGCGCAGATTTCTTTCTATTTAGACGAATACTGAAATAATTGCTGAATAACAGAAAATGCCGATGTATTCATCTCCTTAAGATGAACTCCAATTTGATAATTAGAATAGCACAAGTGTGGAAGCGTGTTACCCTCTGTAAGAGATATGTATATGACAAATAGAATACAGGCTCTCATTTGTTTCAGAAGGTTCTTGTCTACCATATGTGGGGTCTTATTTTAAAGATCTTGGTGTAAGAAAGATTTTCACCATGTTA